>PVJC01006621.1:0-54289 GCA_004026665.1 Murina feae
AAAAACATTTTATCCAGGATAGGATGCAGCTGAACCTGGTGTGGGATATTAGACTTAATTAAAAATGAAACTGAGGTGCCCTCAGACTGGAAGCAGCACTCATTAAGAGCCAGCCACATTTGCTTCCTGCCAAGCTAGACAGAAACATGTGTAGAGACTAACCGGAGTTTGAAATGTCAACACTGCTTTTC
This sequence comes from Murina feae, assembly GCA_004026665.1. Classification (NCBI taxonomy): domain Eukaryota; kingdom Metazoa; phylum Chordata; class Mammalia; order Chiroptera; family Vespertilionidae; genus Murina; species Murina feae. Next base: position 192 of record PVJC01006621.1, read on the forward strand.
TTCCTTTGCCAGTTTATGACCTATGGGGATCATAATTGCCACTTCAGTTACCTTAATCTTTGATAAACCCTGATTAAGTTAATTCACACGTCATCCTGAAAATTTCAATAGCTATAACTATTATTTTTGAGAGAAAGAGCAATGAAGGATATGGAATGTAAATAGCTCGTTTATATCGTTAAGGCCAAAAAAAGTTAAAAGCTAAAATGAATAATAAAGAGCTTTCATGAAAACAACTATATATTTTTAGTCATAGTCTTGTACATTGCTTGAAGGTAGATTTCTTCCTTTAGAAATAGCATGAATCAATTCGTTTGATTTCTTGGCATCCACTTTTTCCTTAAGGCCCTTTATATTGGACTGTGTATCTACTAGTCTAATGCCTCTGTTATTACTATCACTTGCTTCAGCAGTTCCCCCACTTGATCCTATTACATCCTGGTAATTTTGTTTGCTCCTCAGAACTCTCTCCCCGTTTGAATTTCTTATCACAAGCTCCATTCATCTCCTTCTTGTTCAGAGCCTTTTCCTCTTCCTCCAAATTCAAACAACACAAATCAAAGCAAAAGCAAACAACAATTTTAAAAATAACACTAGTAGAATTTTATGGCTGAAAATAGCGACATTTTCTTCTAGAAACCCCATCACTAGCACTTCTGAGCTTTCAAAAAAGATTTCTTGGCATTCTTTCTTTTTGTTTTCTTCTTTTTTAAAAAAATCTTTATTGTTCATATTATTACAGTTGTTCCTCCTTTTTGCCCCCATAGCTCCCCTCCTCCCAGTTCCCACCCCACCCTCTGCTCTTACCCCCCCACACCCCACTGTCCTCATCCATAGGTGTACGATTTTTGTCCAGTCTCTTCCCGCACCCCCAAAACCCCTTTCCCCAGTCCACTCCCTTTCTATGCCTCTGATTATATTCTATTCACCAGTTTATTCTATTCATCAGATTTTTTATTCACTTGATTTTTAGAGTCACTTGTTGATAGATATGTATTTGTTGTTCATAATTTTTATCTTTACTTTTTCTTCTTCTTCCTCTTCTCAAAGGATACCTTTCAGCATCCTATCTAATAAAAGAGTAATATGCAAATTAGGCATCACTCTGTCACAAAGATGGCCTCCCCCAGAGCCACAAGATGGCTTCCCCCAGAGCCACAAGATGGGGCACCCAGTCTGGCTCAGCTCCACCACTGAAGTGGTCAGGCCTGTTAGCCAGGCAGGTGGCAGGAGAGGCAGGGAGCTCGAGGGGTGGAACAGGCAATCAGAGGTAACTGGGGGGTCCACTGCCCAGGCCAGAGGCCTTTGACAGAGGCCTCAGGCATGGGCAAGGGAGGAGTCGATGATTGGAGGGGGCAGGGGCAGAATCAGTGATAAGAGGGGTATGAGGGTGCCCTACCCAGGCATAAGGCCTGGGCCAGAGGCCTCAGGCCTGGGCAGGGGCAAGGTTGGAGATCGCAGGGGCCTGGGTTCTGCAGAGCCAGTGATCAGAGGGGCAGTGGCGGAGCCTGCGATCACAGGGGTCTGGACACCGGTGAAGCCAGCAAAGCAGAGGTATGGGGGTCCCCTGACCAGGCCTGTAGCCTCGACTAGAGGTTACAGGCCTGGGCAAGGGTGGAGCTGGGACTGGAGGGGCAGAGGTAGAGCCAGTGATTTGAGTGAACTATCGAGGAAACACCTTTTCTTACTGCTCATTGGCTAAGCTCCCTGTATGACACTGGTAATATTCTTAGTAACTTGGGTAATAAGAATCCCTAAAGGTGATCTAGGATTTTTCCACCACACTCCTGGAGGAAAAAAAAAAATGAAGGTCCACTGCTGGAGAGCTAAGAAATGTCATATCCTGCTGTAGCCTGTTTGACTCAGTGCATAATGCCTCAGCCTGCTGACTGCAGACTCTGGGTTCAATTCTGACCTAGAGCATGTACCTAGGTTGCAGGCTCCTCCCTGGCCAGGGCCCAGATCAGGGCATATGCAGGAGGCAACCATTCAAAGTGTTCCTTTCACTTTGATGTTTCTCTCTGTTTTCCCCTTCTCTTCCACATTCTCTAAAAATCAGTGGAAACATATCCTCAGGTGAGGACAAAAAAAAGAGAAAGAAATGTCATATCCTATAAAAGACACATCTTGAAAATGCCTAAAGAAAGTTGTCATTTTTTCATGGTGAAGCAACTGGAGTCCATGCTGATGAAAACACCTTGGTGGCTGCAGTGACTGGCAGTGGCTGCAGCAGAGGTGTGATGGGGCTGGTGGCTTCCCCTGATTAGCCTGGTCACCTCCCACAAAGGGAGGCCAGACTGCGGCTTAGACCCGTTCCCCAAGGGGATCAGGGAGCGGGCCTAAGCCATCATTAAGACACCATTTGAGGGCTCCCAATATGTGAGAAGGGAAAGGCTGTGCTGAGGCCCCCTGCCCCCAGTGCACAAATTTTGTGCACCAGGCCCCTAGTTTCATATAATACTGGTTGGGTGGTGATGAACTCCTTTAGCTTTTTCTTGTCTGTGAAGCTCTTTAACTAACTTTCAATTCTGAATGATAGCTTTGCTGGGTAAAGTAATCTTGGTTGTAGGTTCTTGCTATTCATCACTTTGAATATTTCTTGCCACTCCCTTCTGGCCTGCAAAGTTTCTGTTGAGAAATCAGCTGACAGTTGTATGGATGCTCCCTTGTAGGTAAATGACTACTTTTCTCTTGCTGCTTTTAAGATTCTCTCTTTGTCTTTTGCCCTTGGCATTTTAATTATGATGTGTCTTGGTGTGGTCCTCCTTGGATACGTTTTGTTTGGGATTCTTTGTGCTTCCTGGACTTGTAAGTCTATTTCTTTCACCAGGCAGGGGAAATTTTCTGTCATTAATTCTTCAAATGGGTTTTTAATATCTTGCTCTCTGTCTTCTTCTGGCACCCCTATAATTCTGATGTTGGTATACTTGAAGTTGTCCCAGAGGCTCCTTACACTATCTTCGTATTTTTGGATTCTTTTTTTCTTTTTGCTTTTCCAGTTGGTTGTTTTTTGCTTCTTCGTATTTCAAATATTTGACTTGATTCCTGCGATCCTCTAATCTGCTGTTGGATCTCTGTATATTATTCTTTATTTCAGTCAGTGTATGCTTAATTTCTAGCTGGTCCTTTTTCATATCCTTGAGGGTCTCACTAGATTATTTGGTGGTCTCTAGAAAATTCTTGAAAAACCTTATAACCGTGGTTTTGAACTCTATATCTAGTCATTTACTTTCCTTCATTTCTGTCATTTGTGATCTGTTTCTTTGTCTCCGTATTTTGGCTGCTTCCCTCCATTGATAGGGTGGCTTTCTGTGCTAGGTTTCCCATAGGGCCGAGTGGCTCAACCTCCCCAATTACCCGAGGTGGACACTCTTGGTGCACTGCTTTGTGCACAGTCTTGTTGTAGTTAAGCCCTGATTGTTGTTGCTATCACTGGAAGGAATTGACCTCCAGGCCACTTGGCTATGAGAATCAGCTGTGTCTATGGTGAGAGAACTTCTGTGCTGGAGACACCCTTATGGGGCAAGACTTGCTTCAGTGGGACTTTGGTGTTCACTGAGTCTGCCTCCTGAGTGTGTCCCTTATGGATCTGAGGAGTTGTAATCTGGGTGGTCCCGCTCTGACTACTGGGTACGCTGGCTCTTGGATCTCTAGGAGGTCTAATTACCTTCTGCCTGAGGCTACCCAGTCTTTTATATGCTTGGGTGGGGTGTGGTCTCGGGGAATCAACAGGGTGGAGCAAACAGCTATGGCTGATCCTCAGCCCTGTTCTAAGAGGCACCGGGTCTCAGTGTCCCTCAGCACTGCTGAGAGAAAGCTGCTCTGGAGTTCCTCCAAGTGCCACACAGTCCAGCTTCTCCCCATATGAGTCTGGATCCCCAGAAACTTGCAGGGAACTGGAGTTCAGAGCCGTCAGGAGCTTGTGCCTCCCTCCAGTTTGAAAAAGAGAACCACGTCCTCAGTTGCCAGCCCTTTCCGTGCGCCTCCATACCTCTGCACTTTACTTCTGCACCTCCTCTGAGTCTCAGTCTCTTTCTAGTTGTAGAATTTACACTTAGCCAGCCTTCCTGTGGGTCTGGGTGATGTCTGTTTCTTCTTTTCATTGTGGTTTTGAAATGGTTGTGCGAGGCAGCAATTTTAGCTATTTACCTATGCTGCCATCTTGGTTTTCTCTCCCATTTTCCTTCTTTACAGGTGTTTTTTATGTTCCTACAGATCTGGTTCTGTGTATGTCTGTGTCTCTGTCTCTGTCTCTCTCTGTCTCTCTCTCTTTCATTCTCTCTCTTAAGCTAGCAGTACTGTTGTATCGCAAATCAGCGAGCTGGACAAGACATCTAATGAGCCAATTAGGAGTCATCTTTATTGTTCGAAGGTTCAGAGAAGATTACCTCTGTCAAATTCTGAATACCACATACAGGAAGTCTCCAGTATTTATAATTTTTGACCCTCTTTGTTTGCAGATGTTACAAAGGGCTCTGTGTGTGTTATTGTTACAGATAGTTGTAACCTTCTACAATAATAAAAGAGAAACATGCAAATTGGTGCCACTCTGCTACACCCCAACCCATGCCCACCAGCCAATCAGAGCAACTATATGCAAATTAACCCAACCAAGATTGCAGCCAGCAGCCACAGAGCTGGAACAAGCAGGTTGTCTTACCTTCCTGCCTGCCCTGGCCGGCTGTGGCCTCTGCTCAAGGCAACAAAGTTTCAATTATAGAAATAAATAAATCCCAGATACCTGCTTCCAGCCTGCCTTGCTGGGAGCTTGGATTGCTGGGGGCCATGGTCAGCCTGCAAACAGCCATCAACCCCTCACCTAGGCTGGCCAGGCACCCCAAAGGGGACCCCCACCCTGAAGGGGCTGTGGCTAGCCTATAAACAGCCAGGGGTCTCAGACTGCGAGAGGACACAGGCTGGGCTGAGGGACACCCCCTGAGTGCACAAATATTTGTACACCAGGCCTCTAGTGAATACATAATGAGTTTGTACTTGGCATAAGAATATGGGAATTATCTATTACATTGGATGCCTATCTTGCAAGGTCAGACAGTAAAGATTATCTTTTTCTATTATTTGAACTAAAAACAGTCATTTTATAGAATAACAGACTGTCTTAAAGTGACAGAGTTTATAGGACTAGGGACTATCTAACAATACCAGAGAGTTTCAAACAGCAGTTTCATACAGGATGGAGGTTACTATGCTTCAGTACTACTGATATAAATAGACATTAATTAACTTATTTACTTCCATTATTTTGAAAATAGGCTTAGAGTGCTGAGTGAAATGTGATATCATTCAGGTATCCAGTTGCAGGGCTAGGATTGGAAATCAGTGTGCCTTACTTTAAAGTCAAAATAAGTATGTGTATGTGTGTGTGAGCGTTCATGTGTGAAATGTATTCTTACATTGTTTTCATTGATGAAAGGTAATGGACCTCTAATAGTGTTAGGGAGAATCCATATCAGAGCACACATCACAGGCTAAGCTATAAAAGGCAAGGCAATAGGTAAGTATAGGACTTGAACAGATTTAATTTGTAAAGATTTTGGAGACTGGGCTTTCCTAAAAGTGTTAAAAATGTTAACCACATAACAATTGGGAATAATCTATAAAACACGTTTATTAATATAGATATATAGATCTAATGTTATTCATTGGGAGGTCTGAGAATTCAGACAAATTCTCTCTCCCATTACTGACCACATCCCGAAATGCAGTATCTTGTCAGCCCCTATTATCCACAAATAGATTTAGGTTGTGTACCATCTGGTTTCCTAGCTAATTGTTGTAGATCATCACTGCCAGTCCCCCTACTTTTCTAATCTAAAATATTATGACCCCTGCTATATACGAATTGGACAAACAGAACTACACAAGATAAGTTGCTAATATTGCATGGGGTGTGAACTTGAAAGAAATGAAACTTGGCATTTAAATCTGTAAAATCATGTGGAACTCGCTCTTTCTGGACCTGGCTTGAACTAGGCATTTTTTGATTCCCTGGTGCTATGTCATTTGCAATTATCTGCTCCCAAGCAGTTCTGTTTTTATCTATCTGTACCTGGATGATCTATAGGGCACTGGCTACCAGGAAGTGGAGAGAATGTGTCTTTATAATTTTTCAAAAGCAGTTTTTACAGTCAACTGATAAGGAAATCCAGATGTGCTCATTGTGAGATTTCAATGAAAGAAAAAGTCAAGAAGATGGTAGGTTTTTAGCTTCTGTAGTAAATAATCTATTCTTATAATAGGATAATATGCAAATTGTTTAGGATGCTGTCACGTAATGACCGATCAGCAGGCTGTGTCCCTGATCCTGCGCCGGCCCAGAGACATAAGGCTCATATCCCAGATCCCGGCAATGGGCCCCAGGATGTGAGGCTCATATGCCTGTCCCCAGCAACGAGCCCTGGACATGTGGCTTGCGTCCCCATTCCTGTGCCGGCCCAGGCACATAAGGCTCGCATCCTCAACCCCAGCAATAGTCCCTGGGACATAAAGCTCACGTCACTGCCCCCCTGCACAGGCCTGGGGACATGAGGCTCACGTCCTCACCCCTAGCAACGAGCCTGGGACATGAGGCTCACATCCCTGCCTTCTCTAATTAATTCCCTTTTAATGTGCACAAATTTTGTGCACTGGGCCCCTAGTCACTTATAAAATGAAAGAAAATTGTTCTTTATGATAAGGTAAGGCAGAAGAGCCTACATTTGCTTAAATCTCAGCTAGCTTAAACATGTTTTACCAGGTAATAGGAATTGATGCTCCCAAATAAATGGTTATTATTTTTAAAAGTCTTTTCACTAGCTAGTTTGGCTCGGTGGATAGGTCCCAGGTTCAATTCCAGTCAAGGGCACATGCCTGGGTTGCAGGCTCGATCCCCAATAAGGGGCGTGTAGAAGGCAGCCGATCAATGATTCTCTCTCATCGTTGATGTTTTGATCTTTTTCTCCCTCTTCCTTCTTCTCTGAAATAAATAGAAATATATATTTTTAAAAGTATTTTCACTCATTTTCTCATTCATAAAATAATCATGCCTTAAATGTTTTGATTAAAAAAGGCACAGCAATAGCTATATGAAAATTATTTTAAACAACCATGATTTGTTCAATAATGCTAGGTAATGACCTGCCAGGATTTATAATACTCTTTGTCTGGACATACCCCTACACTACAGAAAAGCAGGTTTAGATGGAGTAAAAGCAAGAAATGTAATATATAAAGTGTGCTCATAAATATTCCATATGGGGGTTCAGGGAGGTAAAAACTAAGAAATATAAGCAAGCCAAAAATCAGCGTAGGAGAGTCAGATTCAAACTAGCAATAGATGAGATTCAGGGAATGGTTTTCCATGAGCTCGTAAATATTTAAAAAGCAGCAGAGTACCCTATTGTAGACCTTTGGCAGACTTAGGACTTATTTTCTTATGACCTGCTTTGCTGTCATTAAAAATAATAATAATAATTTCTTTAGAAATTTAGGCCATGCTGGGGACTAGAATGTCCCCAGGTTCAGGAAGCAAAATGACTTTCTCTGCTTAGAGACTGGAAGTTCTAATCCATCCCATCTATTCCTTTGCAGGCAAGGTCACACCCTGGACATGGCCTCAGAGGTCCACATGCCAGGCCCTGTGTGCCTCATTGAGAACGTCAAAGGGAAACTGGTAATTAATCAGGAAGCTCTGGAGATCCTCTCTGCCTTCACCCAGCCCCTTGTCGTGGTGGCTATTGTAGGCCTCTACCGCACTGGCAAATCCTACCTGATGAACAAGCTGGCTGGGAAGAATGAGGGTGAGTGACACCAGCTAAGCTCTGCCGAGCCTTTCTTTTCATCCACACTCCCAGCATGAGCACAGAGTATGAGGAGAAAAAGTTAGAGATGGGCAGGAATATTGAAAGGTAATGTTTGGGCCATAGCTGGCTCAATATCTTCTGGGAGGTAAAGGACAGAGGTCCGTTTCTGAAATATCACCTTTTTTTCTTTTACTTAACAGCTCCTTGGAAAAAGCAAAATGTTTTCCAATCATAAAGAGGAAGACATCAATAAAATAACATAATATATATATATATATATATATATATATATAATATATATTATAGACTATTAAAATTTTAGTAGCATAATATTTTTTAAAAAATCTTAAGTTTTCAACCTGTGGTACCTGATACTCTTATTTTCCCATCTCTCTATTGCAGTTCAGATCAATACTGGTGATTCTTTGCTCCCTCTCTACATATTGCTCTCCTTAAGCCCTAGCTCATTTGTCCAGAACATCTTTAATTTCCAGATTCCTCATCTATTACAACCTCTCCAATCTCCCTGCAGGCTTCTCTGTTGGATCTACGGTGCAGTCTCACACCAAGGGAATCTGGATGTGGTGTGTACCTCATCCTGAGAAGCCAAACCACACCCTGGTTCTGCTGGATACCGAGGGCCTGGGAGACGTAGAGAAGGTGAGGAACAAGGATTCGTTTTTGATCAACTATCTCATCTCTGAACATTCTTTACAGAGATTTTTTTTTTTTTGTACTTCCACTTGAACAGAGTATATTTTTATTTCCTTTTCTATATTTAATAGTCAAAGTTTGGAAACCTGAAGTGAGAAAAATATTTCTAAGCCAAAGTCATGATGGAGAGACTCCACTAATGTGGGACTAGGCCATTAACCAAAATGCAGAAAGGTGCAAATAAAATCACTGTCCCAAGTCTGATCCTGCAAAGAACAGTGATTAGTACTCAGCTCTGGCTCAGAGTTCAAACCGGGCCTCTGGACCTATGGCTCTCTGACTTTGACAAGAGTAAATCTTTTTTTTTTTCAGATTTCCATTCCTATTTGTTTCTTTCTTTTTAAAATTTCTTTATTGACTAAGGTATTACGTATGTGTCCTCATCCCCCCATTATCTGCCCACTCTCCTCAACTCATGCCCTCACCCCCTTGTTGTCTGTGTCCATTGGTTAGGTTTATATGCATGTATACAAGTCCTTTAATTAATCTCTCCCCCTTACCCCGCCCCTCCCCTACCTTCCCTCTGAGGTTTTGAGGTTTGACAGTCTGATCGATGCTCCTCTGTCTCCGGATCTGTTTTTGTTCATCAGTTTATGTTGTTCATTATATTCCATAAATGAGTGAGATCATGTGATATTTATCTTTCTCTGATGGACTTATTTCACTTAGCATAATGCTCTTCAGGTCCATCCATGCTGTTGCAAATGGTAAGAATTCCTTCTTTTTTATCGCAGCGTAGTATTCCATTGTGTAGGTGTACCACAGGTTTTTAATCCACTCATCTGCTGATGGGCACTTAGGCTGTTTCCAAATCTTTAAATCTTTGATTTTCCTTTGGTCTTACCCATCTTACCATTTGAACATACATGAGTTTTTCCCACCTCTTTGCTGGTAAGTGTTTATTTAACAACCAGCCTCCTGGGGGTAGGGAAGTTGAAAAAGCCTTGACAAGTAGTACTTGCCAATTAATCTAAATCCCTCCTCACTCCCCCATAGCTGAGTCCAAGGTCCCAAAGTGAAGTCAGGAAACACAGGGTTTGGAATTTAACAGTTAGATCCTGTGGGCTGGTGTAAACTGACTCTAGCACACAACTGGATCTTTCCCTTGAACTTCCCTGTTGCTTAGTTTTTGTTTTGCTTTTTATTTACTACGACTTTGTATGGTCAACCTCAATTTGTGCTTTAGTTTTCTCATTGGTAGCATGGAGATAGCTATAAATCTATGTTGCAGCGTTGTTTTGAGTACTAGATAAGAAAATGTAGACTATCTTGTGTATAATAAGTACTCAGACCACACTATCCCAGGCAGAATGCTTGATTTCAACATCAGCCTGGGAGCTTGCCCACAGGGCGTCTGCGGAAGGGCCATGCAGCAGAACCCCAGGCCCGCAGAGGGGTCTGAGCAGATCACCCAGCAGTGAATCTGAGGGTCAGATTATTCTCTGAAAGAATTTTCAGCTGAGAGCAGGTTGGGGGCCAGACAGCGTGCCCTAGGAAAGAGACGCAATACTCCACCTCCCACAAAGAAGAGGCGCCCTTACCCCCTACTTGTGGGAGGGCTCTGCGCTGGAAATCTGCCCCCAAGGACTGGACATTTGGCCTGGTGGAAGCCTAGGCAGACACCCCTCCTAATGAGAGCCAGCCTTGCTGAAAGGTTAGAGAGCCAAGGGGGGCTGGTTTGTTTGTTTGTTTGTTGTTTTTATCCTCTCCTGCTTGAGGTGGCTATAAGGGAGTGCTAGTGACCCAGGCAGAGCTGAGGCATTGGGAAGAGAGGAAGCGCCTGCCTATCCCTTCTGTAAGCTAAGAGAATAGTCTGTTTAAGTCATCCGAACCAGGACCCCTCCCCAGAGTCCAGTTCCATGGGGAAGGGAGAGTGGTCTGGAGGCTGTCTCAGCCCCTGGGCTAGGGAGGCCCTGCCCACGGCCCACTGAGGATCTGCCCTGCAGGGCTTCAGTCAGGTTGCCCAGGGCCAGGCAGGGACAGCACAGTGACTCACCAGAGAACTGCCAGGGAGGCCGGAGGCCACACACCAAGCGACCGGATCCAACAACATTGGAGCAAAATCTAGCTAACTCCGCAAACAACAAATGCAAAAGTTTTTCTGTTTTTGGGTGGTTTGGTTTTACTTTCTCTCTTTTCTCTTTTTCATATTCTCTTATTGCTATATTTCATTTCAGTCTATTTTGTCTCTTTCTCTTTACTTTTATAAATTTTTTAATTTAATTTTTTTCCTCTCTCTCTTCTTTCCCTCATTTTCTTTTCCTATTCTATATTTTATTTTATTCATTATTATTACTTTTTAGGTTATTATTATTTTATTTATTTTTTTATCTTTTATTTTTGATAGTTATCCTATTTCTGGTCTTTTCCTTTGCTTTCATATTCTCTTTTTTTTCTCTTTTAATTCTTTTGGTCTTGTGTCTTCTAGTACTCTTTCATTCAGGGGTGTTTTTTGTTTGTTTTAGTCTTTTTGATATGGTTGTTTTTATAGTTGTGGTTGTTTTTTAAAAATATGAAAATATGTTGTTTTGGGTTTGGTCTGGTTTTGCCTTGTTTTGTTCTGTCAGCACCTTTATAACAGTCGGCATGCTTGGTCAGGGTTGAGACTCAGTGTCAATAAACCTGAAGGCTGAGCCCACCTACAAATGGGACAACAGCAATCAAATTCAACAGAAAAGCCCACATAACCCATACCACCATCATCCCTAGAGCACCCAGCTCAGAAGATCAAGGAAACCGCATGACTGAGGCCCATAGGACACCTACTACATAAGGCCACCATCCAAGACTGGGAGTCATAGCATACCTACCTAAAACAGCAATCTTGAGAAAGAAGAACAAAGTTGGAGGGGTCACAATACTGGATATCAAACTATACTACAAGGTCACTGTAATCAAAACAGTCTGGTACTGGCACAAGGACAAACAAATAGATTAATAGAACAGAGCAGAGAGCCCAAAAATCAACCCGCACCATTATGGTCAATTAAGTGGTTTTTTTTTTAATCTTCATCGGAGGATATCTTTTTCCATTGCTTTTCAGAGAGAGTGGAGGGGAGGCGGGAGAGGCAGAGAGAGAAAGAGAAAGAGAGAGAGGAGAGAGAGAGAGAGAGAGAGAGAGAGAGAGAGAGAGAGAGAGAGAGAGAGAGAGAAACATTGATGTGAAAGTGACACATCGACTGGTTGCCTACCACACGAGCTTCAGTGGGGGTAGGGAGCAAACCCACAACCAAGGTATATGCCCTTGACTGGGAATCAAACCTGAGACCCTTCAGTGCTAGGGCCAATGCTTTCATCACTGAGCACACTGACCAGGGCTGATCAATTAATTTTTGAAAGGAGGCAAGAACATACAATGCAGTAAACACAGTAACTTCAAGAGATTGTGTTGGGAAAATTGGACAGATATGTGAAAAAATATGAAACTAGACCAACTTACATCATACAAGAATAAACTCAAAATGCATAAAAGACTTACATGTAAGTCAAGAAACGATAAGAATCCCAGAAGAAACCATGAGCACTAAAATTTCAGACATCTCATGTAGCAGAATTTTCTTACATCTTCTGGGGCAAGAGAAACAAAAGAAAAAAATGAAACAAATGGGACATCAAACTATAAAGCTTCTGCACTGCAAAAGAAGCCATCACCTAAATAAAAAGAGAACCCAAGTATCAAAGAACAAATTCACCAATAATACATCTGGTAAGAGGTTAATTTCCAAAATATATAAAGAACTCATACAACTTAACAAAAGGAAAACAACCCAATTAAAAAATGGGCAAAGGATCTGAATAGACACTTCTCCAAATAGTATATACAGATGGCCAAGAGACATATGGAAAAAAATGCTCAATGTCACTAATCATCAGAGAAACTCAAATTAAAACTATAATGAGGTACCACCTCACACCTGCCAGAATGGCTACCATCAACAAATCAACAAACAAGTGCTGACGAGGAAGCAGAGAAAAGGGAACCCCAGTGTACTCTTGGTGGGAATGCAGACTAGTGCAGCCACTATGGAAAACAGTATGGGGTCTCCTCTAAAAATTAAAAGTGGAACTGCCATTTGACTCACTTCTGGGAATATATTCTAAGAATCCAAAAACACCAATCAGAAAGAATATATGCACTTCTGTATGCATAGCAACATTATTTACAGTAGCTAAGATGTGGAAACAGTCCAAGTGCCCATCAGTAAGTTAGAGGATAAAAACCTGTGGTATATTTACACAATAAAATACTATGAAGCTGTAAAAAAGAAGGATCTCATACCCTTTGCAAGAGCATGGATGGACCTGGAGACCATTACACTAACTGAAATAAGCCAGTCAGAGAAAGAAAAATATCACACGATCTCACTTATATGTGGAATCTAAAGGACAAAATAAATTGATGAATTAAATAGGTCCAGAGGCATGGGTGCATGGAACAGACTGAAAGATCTCAGAGAGAAGGGGAGTGGGGCTAGGGGAGGGATAGAAAGAGATTAACCATACTAGTGGCCCAGTGCATGGATTCATGAACACTAAAAGGAAATTAATTAGAAGAAATATTTTAATATCGCTATTTGCCCTTTATAATAGAAGTGACAACCAAATTCACAATTGACAATGACAGAGTGAAACACATGCATGTAATTGGTACCAGTGAGAGCTTTATATGTATCACACATGTGCAAGTCAACTTAGCCTTTTATAGATATAAAATAAACTTGCTTAATTAGACCTGCTTTCTGTTTTAGCTAAACTTTTTCCAGCCCAGTGAAGCACCCCAACTTCTCTTTCCTGTAATTGGCAGCAACAAAGCAGTAAATATCAACATGAAGTAATTATTATTGTAGATCATGCAGGGAGAAGAAAGAATAAAATATTTAACTGCAGCAGTGTTTGACAATATTCTGTGCAGTGATAAAACCTGAAGTCATTTTCAAGGCCCACTATTTCTTACTTCTTTTCAGTCAGGTCAAGTTTCTAAGCTTTCTAAATCTTCATTTTCCAGCTAATGAAAAGAAAATAGGATTCTACTGAGTCTCCCACCTAAGTACTCCAGGACTTGTGTTGAGGATCAAATGAGATGAGGTTCAGGAAAATGCTTCACAGACATTTGGTTAAAGTGTGAAATGTTTCCACTTGGCTATAAAGCAAATCACATTCCAGGGCTGAAGAAACTCCAAGGAGTCTAGTCACTAGGGAGAGGAAGCAGGGCATTGCTAGGTGACATCATTACCCAGCGCCCACAGTGACCATTTCCAGGATGGGCTGGGCTGTGGGCCACATTTTACGTGTGGCTGTGATTTGGTGGGCTGTTGCTCCGGGGTGGTGGTGGGGCCTGTGTCCCACTTGGGGGAAGCCGAGTGTTGCTTTGTGGGTGCCAGATCTGCAGTGCTGTTTATTTTTAAATGGCCAATGTGCATCATGGAAGCTCCTGCATCGAGTGTCTGCCCTGTGGTGGTCAGTGCGTGTCATAGCGACCAGTTAGACAGTCAGACACTTAGCATATTAGCTCTTTATATATAGAGAGATATGCATAGTCCAAGAACACAGACAATAGAGTGGGTAAGGCTTAGGGTGGGGCAGGGTCTGGGTGGAGGGGGAAAGTGGGGTAAAAATAAGGGACACATGTAATATTTCTAATAATAAAAAGTAAACTTTAAGAAAAAAGCATTTACTGAGCTGGGATCCAGAGAAACAAGTCATCCCAAATCTGAGGAAAATGCCATATAGTACATAAAATTCATGTACACTAAAATTTTATTTTACATAGAGTTTAATGCATGTTTTATAATTGATTAATATTTATAAACAAATGAACTCCAGTTTAATCAAAACAAACTTTCATTATTATGGTAGATAGTCTTTTCCTAAAAATTAACTTACATAACTCATTTGGAAAAAACTATACTATATTTGCCATTTTGTAAATATGATAAGATAATTAATACTACATGTTGTACAAACCTCCAAATTTCAGTGGCTTTCTTTTTTTTGACAATTAAATGCCCTTATTGCAAAGCTGCATATATTTTTAACTTAAAATAGAACAGTTAAGAAAATAAAATATTAATGTTGACTTAGATTACCATATATAATGACAAAAGTCTGAGAAATGTAGGTTGATGAAGACAATTTGAGTCAAAGATGCAACTCTTTACAGCATTTCTTTCACTGCTGCTGAGAATCGAACATTCTGTGACTATAGAGAAGCCCGCATTTGTTAGTGAGTGCAGCAAGTCTTGTGTTCTTTACATGTGGAGGAATTGTCCTGCAGGAGCTGATCCCTGTGCACAGCATGTGAAGTGTAGAGAGCACCTGAGAAGGCTCATGGGCATTTCTTTAATTGTCGTCACCTGAAGCCAGTGGTGTTGGCAAAGCTAAGTCCTGGAAACATGCTTTGCCAAAAGGCAGGAGTGTTGTCAGCTTGACCTTCAGCCCAGGTGCCAGGGGGGTAGGTTTTGTTATTTAAATCCAGCCAAGCATCAGGAATGAACATGACTGGACTCGGGCCCACCCAAGAATGCACATAATCTCCTTTGTCTTGACTTTTAGTAAAATTCTGGTTTTTGCTGTATAAAATAAATACGCTGTATTGATTCGGGGTCCTTGTCCCTGTCTCTGTCAGAGGACAGCGTTCCCACCCGGCCCCAGCTTTTTCTTTCCATCTCTGTGTCTGTCTCTTTTATTCATTTTCTCAGCCACCCCTCCTATTCAGCCATCCCTACTCAGGAACCAGACTGTACTCTAGCTGTGCTGGACACAGAGAAGAGAGACATATTCACAGTGGAGGAGGAGGAGCCCAGCCTAGGGACGCATCCACTGGTCTCAGGGATCCTCAGGTGGAGGTGAAGGCAGCTGCCACAGCTGCTTTAGGACCGAGGTCCACCTCTGAGGAGGGGACCATCAGGGCTTGGTTCCTGGCATACTGGCAGGTTTGGAACAGCAGCATGTGAAGATTTTCACAGCCTCTTCCAGGGACCTGAGGGTCTTTAGCATCTCCACCATCTCCTCCTCTTGTCTGGAGCGTTTGGATCTCTCTCCCTTCAGTTCATGAACCAGAGATGTAATTTCCTGCTTCAGCATTCAGTAGGTCATGGTCACCTTTCTGCAAGCGTCGGCAAGGCTTGGTATATTTAATGACTCTTTCTCATGCCTGCCATTGTCCAAGGATGACTCCATCCCCCTGCACTCCTCTTTAACCACACTCAACTTAATGAGTTGGCATTTCTCCTCCTTCTGTCTGGCTACTGCCTTTTCCAGGTGCACTTCATGTCTTACATAGGTCAACTCTGAACAGAAGGAACAAATCTGATTACAAATATGAGACCCACCAAGAAGCCTTTGACAGGTGGACACACCAATATCTCCCACTGGAGGACGTGGACAAGGAGGCATGGATGCTGGCTATTGGGCAGCAGCCCCACAGCCTCCTCACCCAGCTTCCCAAGACTAGGTCTTGAGCCCAACTCTATAGAGGACCACAGAGTCTCCACAGCCCATCAGTACAGGATAGCTGGGTCACCATGGAGCCTCCAGCCACAACAGAACCCATGACACTCCAACATTCCACCTGGAACCAGCCAGCAAGGGCAACCCTCATTGGTCATCAGTGATATGGCTGAGATAGGGGAACATTTGTAAAACATATGCCAAATGTCCAATCACATTCAGCAGTCATTATCATGTATGTTTTTGTGTCAGTATAAATTAAAATATAGTGAAAATAGCAACAAAAAATTATCAGTGCTAATGACAGAACCATTCTATTCAAAGTGATATGCTTTTCACACACAATCTTTTTGTTTGTTCATTTAACATTGCAAGTCAGGGGCTTATTTTTAATGATTGTTCATCTGGGAATGCCATGAGACATGACTTAAATTTGTTTTGACTTCTAGGGTGACCAGAACAATGACACTCAGATCTTTGTACTGGCAATACTATTGAGTAGTACCTTTGTTTACAACACCATGAACAAAATTGACCAGAGGGCTCTCGATCTATTGCAGTATCCTTTTATGATCCCGGATGGCACCAGAGCCAAAGAAAACTCTTCTATCCACCAGCTGTGATTATGAACCTTTTGAATCAAACACAAAAATAAAAATGTGATAAACATTAAAAGTACAAGAAAAACAGCCCTTATACTTACTGATGTTATGAAGAATGGTTACAACCAAAAGAGAACATAATAGTATAAGGATGTAAGGAATGCAATATGGGCTTAGATGTAGTCCTATTTCCAACCAGTTTTCCTTAATTGTATCTCAGTTATGTAATAGAACTGTCAAATCAGCTCAGGACAGTTTCTCCACCTGATCTTGGTGAGGTTGAAGATGCAGCTGATGCTGTGAGCTTCTGTCCAGACTTAGTGTGGACTCTGAGAGATTTCTACCTATCCCTGGAAGCAGACGGGAAACACATCACAGCAGATGACTACCTGGAGAACTCGTTGAAGCTGAAAGAAGGTAATAGGGACTTCAATTTCAGAAAGAGAGAGAAAAGCAATATAAGAATATCTCTGTGTTACATTTATAGTTTCCTATATTTAATCACTTGGTTAAACTGCCAAGTAAATAATGAACACTACTAATTTAAAGTGAACTATTAGATTCAATATGAGGTTGAATTACTGAATGTTCTTGGAGCAAATTACTTTTCTTTCTTTTTTTTCTCTGATGGGTTACCTTTTAACTTTTTGCTTAGAGTTTGCGGAGATGTGTTGAAATAGATAACATCAGGTTAAAGGCAAATTTATTCATGGGAAATACATTAAAATGAATGCTAGTTCTATACTAAATAAAGCCCATTTTTTCTTCCCCAGAAACTGATGAAAATCATAAAAATTTCAATTTGCCCCGTCATTGCATACAGACATTCTTTGCAAGAAAAAAATGCTTTGTCTTTGACTCTCCCACTCACCGGAAGAAGCTTGCCCATCTTCCAACACTGCATAATGATGAACTGGATCCTGACTTTGTGCAACAAGTGGCAGATTTCTGTTCCTACATCTTTCACCACTCCAAGGCAAAAACTCTTTCAGGAGGCATCAAGGTCAATGGATCTTGTGAGTACCTTCCTTAGGATTTTCCTTCAACTCAACATAAAGAATGGGGCACTGTTAAAAGTTTCTTCTTTCACTGTCTATGTTGAAAATCCTTCATCAGTTACAACCAAGAAAATTATATACATCACATTATTAAGTTCCAGTGGGTACACAAAACATTCCTGCTGGTGATTTTTTGAGTAATGCCTCTAAAGTAGGATAAAATAACAATATCATCTGAAGAAAATGTCAAGTTAAAGAGTTCTGTTCATAAGTGGTCCATTGTTGGACTAGACTAACCACATGAGTTGGCAACATTTGTTCCATGAATATAGTGGATACTTATTATGTGTCACAACCTTAGATAAGCACAAGATAACATACAGGTTCTCTGTAAAAATGAAACTTACTTAATATAAACATTAAATCAACAGAGGCTCAAGTTGTCTAGAGCTTTAAAGGAAATCTAAGCAAACATCTTGGGTCAGATTTTTTTTCTAAAGGCACCATGCCTCAGAACTCTATGCATTATTGCTATACTCTTAAGCAATGACTTTCAACCGGTGTGTCTCAATAATTCTTAAAACATGCAATACCCACTGTTTAGTCAGGGGCACTGACTTCTTTTCCTTTAGAATGTGAAATAAAAATATGATAACAGTCAACACAACAATAGCCAACCGGTATGAATGAATCTATATTATACCTATTTTTTTTGTCATATTGGCAAAAAAAACCCCAAAAGCCAACAAAACAAAACAAAAAAAACATATTTTGGTGTACAGCAGAATTTTAGTAATTTTTTATGTGTGCCATGAGATGCAAAAGGTTAAAAACTGCTGTTCTAGAAACATGGTGAATGCAAACAAAAGTATGCAAGGGACAAGGAAGACAAACAGGAAAGTTCTAGCAAAGAGTAAAGGCGAGCCAGTCTAATTTGCTCACTTTGTGTTTTTTCAGCTAATACTCATACCAGCTTTACATACTGAAGTAGAAGAGAAAAGGGAATTCTGAAGGAAAATGAAACTTGAGGAAGTGGGAAAGAAAGGAAAGAATAAAGAGGCAAAAAAGGCCTATAGTAGTCTAATAAAATGAATGGCATAACTTTAACCATTTTCTCATTTGTCAATAGAAAAAGAATAGCATGAGGATGATTACATAGAGCTTGATATTGCTCCTTTAAACACTTTATTTTCCCAAAGAAAGATCTGGCTTCTTAGTCACAACAAAAACAAAACAAACAAACAAAAACACATATTTGAGCCATTGAACACTATGCAGAATACTGAAAAAGCTCAGGCCATGCATTGTTAAATTAACATTCTCAGAACTATCCAATTTTAGAGCATGCCCTCTTTTTCTGCAAATAATCCATCCATCTCTTTCTCCTGTGAAGGTCTTGAAAGCCTAGTGCTGACCTATGTCAATGCCATCAGCAGCGGGAACCTGCCCTGCATGGAGAACGCAGTCTTGGCCTTGGCCCAAATCAAGAACTCTACTGCAGTACAAAAGGCCATTGCCTACTATGACCGGCAGATGGGCCAGAAGGTGCAGCTGCCCACGGAAAACCTCCAAGAGCTGCTAGACCTGCACAGGACCAGTGAGAAGGAAGCCATTGAAGTCTTCATCAAGAATTCCTTCAACGATGTGGACCAAAGGTTCCAGAAGGAATTAGAGGCAATTAATATTCTTTGCTCTGGCTCCTGGGGCTTACATGTAACACAAGTACTGCTATGAAATGCAAAAAGGGGACTTAAGCAAAGCAATTCTTACTAGACTGGAAAATAATGACTCTTACTTATATGATCAAGATATGACTTTTATTCTGAAAACAAACAAACAAACAAACAAAAACAACATGTAACTACTCTGGGTTGTATGGATTTTAATACTTTCACACACACACAACTCACCATGTTACACCCATAGACTAATTTTTTTAAATTAATCTCTTATTCTTTAAAAATTGCATTTATAAAGTATTAATTAACTTTCCTTTTCTATTAATCAAGTACACAGAATTGCCAAATGGTTCTATTAAAATATCATTTCTCCACGTTTAATAGCCTCCACTCATATTATTCTAGCCAATTATTCCACTGCATCTCCTTGTTGGGAATCCAAGGCCCAGAAAAATACAGAAACAAGGAATGATTGTAAATGAGTAGGTTGCATACAAAATTAGGGCCTGAGGTTAGATACCTATAGTCTGAAGATCACATCTACAGAAGAAATATCAAGAGAGCTGGGTTTCAGGAGATTTGGAACACAAAACTCAAATCATTTTTGTATACCATAGCATCCTTGGAACTTTCTTAGGCTTGGTAGGAAGGATATAGTGTTGCTGTTGTTCTCTAGTTTCTATAAAATCAATAGAGATTCTCTCTGAGAACCACTTGTAGAAATACTGAAGTAGTGCTAACATCTTTTCCATGGGCCTTTTCCCCTTTGTAGACCCTACTGAAAGCAAAACAAGATGACTTCCGCAAGCTGAACTTAGAGGCATCATCAGATCGGTGCTCAGCTTTACTCCAAGATATTTTTGGTCCTCTAGAAGAAGATGTGAAGCAGGGGGTTTATTCAAAGCCTGGAGGGCACCACCTCTTCATTCAGAAGAGAGAAGAGCTGAAGGCAAAGTACTATCAGGAGCCCAGGAAAGGAATACAGGTATTCCTTGTTTCATGCATTAATTGTGGGACATTGTTCGGGGTTTGGAGTGGGAAAGGGTTCCTTTCAAAATCTAGTGAAGACAGGAAGAAAGTATTTATACTCTAATGATAGTAGTAGAATTAAACTGAACTATCACCATACTCACCAGACTTTTCCTGCAATCTTCAACATTCATTACAACAAAGGGACTTTTTTGGTTACACAGGACAGAATTGCAGTAATTGAAATGAACAGGAGAAAAGAGTAATTCATTGGCTTACATGAAACAATTAAATTTAGTTGCAACTACAGCTGCATTCAGGAACTTAAACAATGTCATCAATTTCCCCCTTCCTTTTTTTCTTTCCAACTCCCACTTAGTTTTCTGTTCTGCTTTTCTACTGGCTTCATTCTCAGGCATGACAGCAAAGAGGACACCAACATCTCCAAGTTTCACTAGTTCTTTTACCCTGCCTCAGAGGAGGGAGAGCATTTCCCCCAGCATCCGTCACAGTCTTTAAAACATTATGTTGAGCATTTTCTCACCTGCACCAAATTCTTTTGTACCAAGTGAACTTGGGTGCTCTGATTAGCCAGCCCAGAGTTTGTGCCCACTCCTGTGACAGAAGAGGCTTGATTGGCAGTTCCACTGAGTGCAGGCTGAGCAGTTCTGGGGAGGAAAAGATGCTGGGAAGAAAAAGAAATAAGGTTTACAATATACCCAATCACCATTTTCTACTTTTCACTGCATGGTTTTGGGGTTCCTAGGCTGAAGAAGCTCTGCAAAACTATTTACAGTCCAAGGAGTCTGTGAGTGATGCCATTCTACAGACAGACCTGGCTTTCACCGCGAAGGAAAAGGAGAGGAAAGGTGAGAGGAAAATGGATGAAACGCAAGATAGAACATTCTATATATTTTCAATTAATTTGGCCTGGTTTATCTGGGATCTTTAAACTAGAGCAAAAACGGCAAAGATGACTTTTAGCTCTTCAAGTTTTATCTGAGAAGAGTGCGTACTGTCATCTGAAAAAGCAAAATGGCCCCAGGGAATTTTCTCTATGAAGCAATAAGAGCAGGAGACAGAAGAAACACTTTAATCCTAGAGGAGTTTGTCATTTTCTTCTTTCTCAGAAGCATGTTTGAAAGCAGAGGCTGCAAAGGCTAAAGCACGAAGGTTGGAGGAGATTGCAAAGCAGAACCAGAAAATGATGGAGGAGAGGGAGAGACAACATCAGGAGCAACTGAGACAAATGGAGATAAACAGAGCCCAACAGCTGGCACAGCAACAGAAGGCTCTGGAACGTCGGCTCCAGGTACTCACCCGTTATTTCATTTCGTCATTTAAATCTCCTTCTTTGTATTGATTAGAGCATGAAACTGTGACAAAGAGGGAGAAACAGCATAACTTTATGGCTCAGGGCAAGGACTCTGGAGTCACACAGCCTGGTAAGAATCCCAGCTCCACCTCTTTCTAAATATATGGTTTGGGCAAGTTACCTGTCTCTTAGTTTCCACTTGTGGAAAATGGAGACAGTAAAATACTTCTTTTATAGGCTATTTTAATAAGTAAGTGAGTAAATATTTGTGTTTAGATTAGTGCTGAGCACAGAATAAGCACTGTACTTTGTTAAATAAGGATATTTCTAACTCATGGTAGTCTTTTTTGTTAAGTGGTTAATTGCTATAGACAATCTTTTCCTTTGGTCATTGATTCCTTTTCAAATTGATTTCATATTATGTCTCTTCTTTGCCTCAATTGTCACTGATTCTAAGTCTTTTAACTTGCAGAGTTTGTTTCATCCAAGCCTTATTATCTTCATCACTCAATAAGCAGTAGTTCCTACGTAGCAAGTACTGTACAAAGTACTTAATGCACATTCTCTCATCTAATCTATTCATTGTGAAGCAGAATCATATGTCTCCATTTTTCTCGTAAAAAACATTAGGTTCCAAAGAGATAACTAAATGTCATTATCACACAACCTAGAAAGTTATCCAAACTGCCTTCCCAGAGAATGAGAACTGCAGTATTTTTATTTCTGCAAACTGAGTATGAATTCCTATGTGAAAACTTCCCCCAGGGTGACCATTCTACCTGTAGGTCCTAGTTTTCCAGAAGCTCCAAGACATTTTTTGCAAATACAGATCTACACTGAAGGGCAGTATGGTCAACCTGGGATTCTTGCTCTCATCAGTCTTTCATCCACTTCTGCCCTATAACTGTGGAGACCGGAAACAAATTCCCTCATCTAAGGCTCAGACGCCTCACCTGATTGTGGTTGTCACTTAGACACCCAGTTGTTTGTATGAGCCTTTCCTCAAAGAATTAGATCTGACATTCCTCTCTGTAGAAATGAAAACTGAAGTCAAGATGTGACTCAGATTGCCCAAGGAGGAAGGGAAAAGGGACCTCGGGATGCAGTCCTTGAAACACCAATCCTTCAGGAATGTTTCTGCAACTAGAGAAAGAGATATGAGAGAATTGTTACTGATGGCTTAAAATAAATGCGGATATGCCCTAGTCGGTTTGGCTCAGTGGATAGAGCATTGGCCTGCAGACGGAAGGGTCCTAGGTTAGATTCTGGTCAAGGGCACATGCCAGGTTGTGGGCTTGATTCCTAGTAGGGGGCATGTAGGAGGCAGCCGATCAATGATTTTCATCATTGATGTTTCTATCTCTCTCTCCTTTTTCCCTTCCTCTCTGAAATCAATAAAAAATGTTTTTTAAAAAAGTGAGGATAGTTAATGATTTTGGCTTATCCTCCCCACCCCACACTCCCAGTGATGTGGATATTACCTTTTTGTTAAGTTCTTTAGTTTTATTTGTCACTTTTCAGGAAGAGGCTGCCAAGCAGAGGGAGAGAGAAGAGGCTGAAAGAAGAAGACTTCAGAATGAGATTCAGCAACTACAGCAAGCAATATCACGAAATGATGACTGTATCTTACTTTAAAACTAAACATCTGAACTTCTTTTCATGTTCACTTTTCACTGAAGACAGAACGAAACGAGAAACTATAAAACATGGGCCAATTACCATTTAAATAAATGTTATAATAATTTTATCAAACTTTTGTATCATTACTAAGTTGTGGTGCCCATAATTGGTAAAATTAATTTCAATGATGATTACTTCCTTGAAAAGATTATGAATTGTGTTAACAGAGGGCATTTGATCACTGCATTTATTTGGTAGAGATAGTGGGCTGGTTCTCTCAGGGGAAACTTCCTCTTCTACCTTAATGCCATCCCTCTAATTTTCTCAGGGGAGATTGAAGGTGACTTAGGGGGTGTGCTATTCACAATAGGTTCTGTCAAATGGAACTTGATCAACGTGTTGAGCTCAGGTGGGCAGCACTCCTGTCAAGTGGCCATAAGCTGGATGCCATTGCAGGGAGTCATCACTTTATCTAGCTTCTTAGCTGTGACAATGTTCGGTTCTCAACTGTGTGGAGGCAGTCAGTCTATGGGAAGTGATGTGGCTACTGGTCATGCTCAGTAGAGTTTGCTTAGAGAGATTCTAAACTGTAAGCAAATAGCACTGCAATGAAGTAGAGATGCTCTAGAAGTTAGAGAGACCTTCTGGTATGGAAATTGTGTCATAGGCCAAAGAGCTAAAGAAGCCTTTTCTTTATGTTATCCTCATCAAGGGCATAACTTAAACAGGACTTTTTATACCAAAAACCTGTTTATACTGAATTAAATGATTGTGTGCTATGTCTTTATAATCCTTTAGAGTCTAAGGAATGCTAGATAATGTGTTAAAATATCTGATGGGACTCATTTTATTTTATGCTTACTTATAATGCTAACGTTAAACAATCTTAATTCTTTGCAACCATGTATGAAAAACCTACTCATTTTTCTTAATATTTGTGACTTGCATACATATATATTTGTATGTATTTTTAAACATAAAAAAACCATAAAAAATTTTAAATAACTCTACCACTTTGTTTTCCCAATTGTGAAAAGTCTATGGGGAAGCCTTATGAATTTCCCTAAGGGGATTAAGAATTACTTTAAAGACTGAAAATAAAACACATTTTATTACATATTTTTATTTGCTTTCTGTTTTTTGTTTTATCGCCAGTAAAATAGGCTTCAAAATTTATAGAATCATTACATAAATCTCTATTTTTATTTTCCTTAAATTGCCTACTTACTTATATAAGGAATTTCCCAGTTGAGTCATATGATAGGAACTTAAGCTTTTTTAGTTGCTCTAAATATAATTCACTTATTTACAAAAGAAAATGGTAAATTTTAATCTTTGGCTTTTTTTCTGTTTTAGGAGATGTTTATTATGCT
Source organism: Murina feae (assembly GCA_004026665.1). Taxonomy (NCBI): domain Eukaryota; kingdom Metazoa; phylum Chordata; class Mammalia; order Chiroptera; family Vespertilionidae; genus Murina; species Murina feae. The sequence continues at coordinate 24,710 of PVJC01006621.1, forward strand.
GACTTCCAATATCAATAGGGCTCAGTGGTGCTCAACTGTATGTCTAGATTTAAAGTGAACTTCAGAAAGTACCAAAGACCACAGCATTCTCGCCTGAGCATTTGCTTAACAGTACCCTATAATTGCCTTTGAAAGCTGTATAACTCATAAAAAATACAATAACATGCATCTTACTATCCAAGGAAATGTCTGGTTGAAAAGAACAGCAGTATCTTCAAAATAAATACTAAGTTCATTACTATTTCTGTTATAGAGATTCAACACACACATACACACACACACATACAACGTGCGACTAAGCAAAATCATCAACTATCTAAGGTTCCAAGCTTGGTACTATTAACTTAGACCATATTACATATCATCTGATTTCCAGATCAATACTTCTGTTATATCTTCAGGGAAAAAATAAAGTTTTTCTCCTTTCTGTTAGACCCTACAGAGGTGCATGCTGCTTTTACCAGTGATTCACATTCTTTCCTACCAGCATTTCTGGCTCCACCTCATCCCCAAATATTTTGATCTCATATGACTTTCTTATGAGGTGGTCATCAGGTACAAAATGACCAGAAAAGATTAACACAAGACAGTTACTTGAAGATACCAAGAGCTAGACTACATTTTCTGACATTTACAGTGCTGCTTCTGTGAGGTCAACTGATTCAGTTTTAAATGCAAAGGCAAGGAAACAGATTCTCCCTTACAGCCTCTATAAGGATGGCAGTCCTGCTAACACCTTGATTTTAGCACCCTCAGACTCCTGACTTCCAGAATTGCAAGATAATTAACTTTATGCTGTTTTAAGCCATGTGTAGTACTTTGTTATAGCAGCATTCAGAAACAAATGTAACTATTTAATATTATCAGTAGTTACTGATACTAGCTACTATTGATTCAGAATTTATTGTGTGCCAGTTATGAGTTTTAATAACATATTTGCTGCTCATAAGAACTCCATGAGTTATAATTAACAATATTATTAATATAATTTATTACCATTATTTATTAAGGTTATGGTTGTTGTCTTTGTAAAGTAGAGGAAATGAAGGCATTACAATTAAATGCTTGCTGTCAGTCAAATCTGGGAACAAAATTCAGTGGCTAGAAAAGATGGAGCCACTGCAAGCCCCCTCCCCCAAGCTGGGGAATACATAACCCCCTAAACAAAGGAGAGCTCTCTCTTGTTGCTCTTGGCTCTTGACTCTTGCCTCTCTTGCATGTGCCCATTTGTCCCACAGCCATGTGGATCCCAAACACAATGGACTGATGGACTATAGCTAGCCTGATGCTCAATTGGACTATGACCTGCCATGGAACAGAAAGTCTGGACACTGGCTCTGATTCTAGCCCATCTGAAACCAAAGCTACACTTCTTCTTTGATGGGACTAAGGGAAATGGGACCTTGGAAACTCAGGGATTTAATTCCATGCAAATTAAAATCCCTCATTCTCCCTCCCTCCCACCCCCCAAAAAATAAATGAATTGTCTAAAGGCAATGCCACAGAAGGCATTTTTAAAAATATATATTTTATTGATTTTTTTACAGAGAAGGAGGGAGAGGGATAGAGAGTTAGAAACATCGATGAGAGAGAAACATTAATCGGCTGTCTCCTGCACACTCCCCACTGGGGATGCGCCTGCAACCAAGGTACATGCCCTTGGCCGGAATCGAACCTGGGACTGTTGAGTCCGCAGGCCGACACTCTATCCGCCAAGCCAAACCAGTTAGGGCCACAGAAGGCGTTTTGAAGCTAGACCGAAACATTTATAATCAACCTATAATACTCTTTCTGGTTGTACTTAGGAAGACATAGAAATATTGAATAATATGTCAAAATTTAGGGATTAAGGCCACAGTAGTGAAAATAAAAAGCATAGTTACAAAATAGTCTTAAATGATTTACGCAAACAGCGGACAAAGAAATCTCCAGAAAGAAGGGGAGAAAACATTGTATTGATTCTTGAATAAACTCATCATAGATAGAACAGAAAGTCCAAAAAATATACTGTTATGAGAATTATATAATTTAAAGATGGACTTTTTCCTAGGTTAAGACTAATGGATGATCATTTGAACAAAGATAAAGTTAGACCTGGACACAGTAAAAGACATCCAATTTGATGAAAATATTGAAACATAAAATCCATAAAAATTTATTTGAGGGAACCAAATGTATGTCTTCATAAACGTACAGAGGGGAGGTGCTTTCTAAATGTGACTCAAAACCCAGCTGACATAAATTAACAAAAATAATGTTAAATGTGACTACATAAAAAAAATTATATCCTTACTTTTGTCAAAATAAACACTACAAACAAAATTCTTTAAAAAATGGTAAACTGAGCCTGGCCAGCATGGCACAGTGGTTGAGCATCAACCTATGAACCAGGAGATCAGGGTTCAATTCCTGGTCAGGACACATGCCCAGGTTGCAGGCTCAGTATCCAGTGTGGGGCATGCAGGAAGCAGCCAATCAATGATTCTCTCTCATCATTGATGGTTCTATCTCTTTCTGTCCATTCCTCTCTGAAATCAAGAAAAAAATATTTTTAAAAAAAATGGTAAACTGGAAAAAATATTTGTAACTAATGTCACAAATAGCTAATTTCTCTAATACTAGTATATAAAGTTCTCTTGAGTGGAAAATGACAAACAATGATATAAATAAATTACAGAAAAGAAATAGCGTTTAAACATATGAAAAAATACTATGCTTTAGTCATAATAAGAAAAGTACACTGAGAAATCATTTGTAGTCCATCGTGTTGACAAAAATTCACAAGTTTGGCAGTACATTCCACTGTCAAAGTCATGTAGTAATGAATACTTTTATCTTGTTAATGGAAATGGAAATTGTTTAAACATCAAAAGAGAAAACCTGATGATTTCTATTGAAGTTAAAGATTATAGACATCTCATGTAGTAGAATTTATACTGATATATTGCCTAGGGCAAGGGAAACAAAGGAAAAAATAAACAAATGGACTTCATCAAAATAAAAAAAGCTTCTGTACAGCAAAAGAAACCAGCATCAGAATGAAAAGGGAACCCAGTGAATAGGAGAACATATTTTCCAATGATACTCTGATAAGGAGTTAATTTCTAAAACATATAAAGTATTAATATAACTCAACAAAAGGAAAACAAACCAATTAAAAAATGAGCAGAAGACCTGAACAGACACTTCTCCAAAAAAGACACAGAAATGACCAAGAGACATATGAAAAAAATGCTCAACATCACAGATCATCAAAGATTCATCAGAGATTCAAAATAAAATGACAATGTGGTACCTATTGGGGTGGTGGAGGCCCATCAGGGGAGGGGCTGGAGTGAGGGGGGGGCTCGAGATATTGGCCAGCTGCCCCGCCCCCTATTGGGGTAGAAGGAAATCAGGGGAGGGGCTGTGGGCCAATCAGGATGGTGGGGGTCCACCAGGGCAGAGGTGGTTGGGGGGAGGGGCTGCAGGAAGTTGGCTAGCCAGCCCAGTCCCTCATTGGGTGGGGAGGAGTGATTAGGGGCAGGTCCAGCCAGGCGAAGAGGCCATGGGAAGTTGGCCCACAGGCCCCACCTCCCAATCGGGCCACAGTGGGTGTGATAATGACTGGTTGTTCTAGTTGCTGACTACCAGGTATTTAAGTAGATATTTATCATTTTACCTTTCACATTTAGGTCTATGATCCACCAAGAACTGATTTTCCCATCTGCTGTGAAGCACAAGTACAAAGTATTTGACAGGAAAAAAACTCATTTCCCCACCAATTTAACACAAAATGGTCTTTCCCTATCCTTATGAAGGGAGAACTCTGTCGTAAGTTAAAGGTCAATAAATGAGTAAGTATATCTGTTTTGGGGCTTTTGTCCATTGATCTTTTCTCCTTTTTATCCATCCAGGTGCAAATATTACAACATATAACTTAATAATCTAATATAATAAAAGAGAAACATGCAAATTTGACCATTACCACCAGCCAATCAAAGCAGCTGTATGCAAATTAACCCAGCCAAGATGGAGGCTGGCAGGGCGGCTCTGCACTGGGAGCCTCCACGGCCGGCCAGCATAGCTGTGCCAGGTGTGTCAGCTCAGTGGGAGGGGGGGTCTAGCCTGGGGCCTCCTTGAGGCGTCCAGGAGCACCTGTCCGAGGTCCACTGCCTGGCTCCACCCCCTGGGGGCCTCTACCAGGCATGTGGGAGAGTGGGTCCTCCACGGGGCTTGCAGGAGCAGCCATCCTGGGTCCCCTGCCTGGCTCCACCCCCTGGGGGTCTCCCCGGGGCATGTGGGAGTGAGGGGGCCTCTGCAGGGTGTGTAGGAGCAGTCGTCCCGAGTCCGCTGCCTGGCTCCCCCCCTGGGGGCCTTCTTGGGGGTGTGCGGGAGCACCAGTACAGGGTCCACTACCTTAATCCACCCCCCAGGGGCCTCCACAGGGCGTGTGGGAGCATGTGCTGCACAGTGCAGAGAATCCGAAGCCAGTTCGCTTCCGGCTCCACCCCGGGTGTGTTTGTTCAGCAGCAGGGCCCCACCGAGGGATCCTGCACCAGCATCCACCCCTGGCTTGCCACCCAGCTCTGTGCCAGGTGTGTCGCCTCAGTGGTGGGGGCCCACCAGGCGTGTGCCATCGTGGGCCCTCTGGTGGGAAACGTCCAGGCCTGCACTCACCAGCCCTCCCACCCCCCAGTGCACAAACCCTGAAGGGGCTGTGGACAGCCTGAAAATGGCCCTCAACCCCTCACCCAGGCTGGCCAGGCATGCCAAGCAGGTGGACATCCCCCCCAGGTTTCCCAGACTGCAAGAGGGCACAGGCCGGGCTGAGAGACCCCCACCCTCTGAGTGCACAAATTTTTGTGCACCGGGCCCCTAGTATATTAATAAGTTTTTATTACTGGTACAGCAATCCTTCTATGTTTTTTTAGAAGTTTATTGACCTTATTTGAACATTTTCACTTTCATATAAATTTTAGAATCAGCTTACACCATCAACAATGAATTGTATTTTCATTGGAACTACATTGAACATATTAGAAATGTTTCAATCATCTTTATTTTTTTTAAATCTGTGTTTACATTCATTTTGAAACTAGTTTGTGAGATGTCCTGTGTTATTTCTTTCACTCTTTCAATCTCTTCAGTTTTTAGTTTGGTTCATTTCTGTTGACCTCTCTAAAGTTCTCTGATCCTGCCTGCTGCTGTGTACTCCTTCAGTATTCTCTTAAGCCCATTAGAGGACTTCCTCATCACCAATACTGTGCTTTTCATTTATACATTTCTATTTCACTTGATTAGCATTTCTATTTCCCTACTGAAAATTAAGGGGTGGTGTGTGATGTTCACTTTCCCACTATATCCTTTAACATGATAATCACAGTAATTTCCAAGGCCCTGTTTGGTTGTTCCAACACTTTCTACTGGATATATAATTTGGGTTGACAATTTTCACAAGGAAGTCACCCACATTCTTACTTTTCTTTCTCTGTATGCAATCTTTGCTATTCTCTAGTAACCTTCAAATTCTTTTCTTTATAATTAGATTTTATTACTTTACCTATAGTATGCTTTGATGTGTTTTTCTTTCTATGTGTCCTGCTTGGTGTTCTCTGAATTTGTGATACTGTGATTTGTTGTTTTTCAGTAGTTTTGAAAAGTTCTCAGCCATTTTCTCTTTCCTTTATACTTCTTTTTTTGATATTGCAATTAGACATATAACTCAATTGTGCTCAGCTGAACACTAATGAATAACAGACTCTGCATATAGTAATTGCTTAGTAAATATTTGTCTAAAAAGTAAATGACCAAAGGATTATAACACTCAATACCTAGCAAAAAAAAAAAAGTTTATTCAATAAATAATTGTCTTTTTCAAAAGGGAAATTATGTTCTGTTGTGTATTTATATTCATTGGAAAAATTCACAATATTCAGAAAGATATAAAAAATAATCTGTAATCCTACCAATTAGTCAGAAATAAGTTAATTTTAGGCTTTTATATACTAACTAGAGGCCCAGTGAACAAATTCATGCACAGGTGATGGAGTTCCTTGGCCTGGCTGGTGATTGAGGACAATTGGGGCCATCTTGCCAACTCCCAATCAGGGGCCAATGGAGGTCAGCTAAAGGGGAGGAACCATGGGAGGTTGACTGGCTGGTGAGGGGCCATAGGAGAGCTCCAGGACCTGTCCAGCCCATTTCACCCAGACCCGATTGGCTGGACCCTAGCAGCAAGCTAACCTACTGGTCAGAGTATCTGCCCCCTGGTGGTCAGTGCACATCAGAGTGGCTGGCTGAGTGGTCAACCAAACAGTTGACTGATCAGTAGGACACTTAGCATATCAGGCTTTTATATATGTAGTTTATTGATTTATAAGACTTTTGTAAATAGAATAATTTTATACATACCATAAACTGAATCATCGTCTACCAACATATCCAAATTTATCTATGGACTAGAGTCCTGGTGCTTGAAATTTGTGTACTGGGAGGGGGGTGTCCCTCAGCAAAACCTGCACCCTCTCCAATCTGGGATCCCTCTCATAATCCTGGACTGCTGGCTCATAACCGCTCACCTGCCTGCCTTCCTGATTGCCCCTAACCACTTCTGCCTGCCAGCCTGATCACCCCCTAACTGCTCCCCTATCGACCTGATTAATACCTAACTGCTCCCCTGCCAGCCTGATCGCCCTCAACTGCCCTACCCTCCTGGCCTGATCTCACCCCCAACTGCCCTCCTCTGCCAGCCAATTTGGTTCTGATTGGTTGGTTTCTATGTCAGTTAGTGTCAAAAGCTCCACCTCCTGCGCAGCCATTGGCTCCTTACACTTCACCCGATTTTGTTCTGATTGGTCAGTTTCTATGCCAGTCAGCATCAAAAGCTCTGCCTCATAGGCAGCCATTAGCTCCTCACAGTTGACCCAGATTTGGTTCAACTTTGAGCATGTTTTCATATGTCTCTTGGCTTTCTGAATGCCTTCTTTTGAAAAGTGTCTATTTAGGTCCTTTGCCCATTTTTTGATTGGGTTGTTTATCTCCCTTTTGTTAAGTTGTATGAGTTCCCTATAAATGTTGGAGATTAAACCCTTATTGGTGATAACATTGGTAATATGTTCTCCCATGCAGTGGCCTTTCTTGTCATTTTGTTGATGGTTTCTTTTGCTGTGAAGAAGTTTTTTATTTTGATGTAGTCCCATTTGTTTATTTTATCTTTAGTTTTCAATGTCCTGAGAGTTGTATCAGCGAAGAAATTGCTTTGTCATATGTCTGAGATTTTTTTGCCTTTGGATTCCTCTAGTATTTTTATGGTTTCCTGTCTTACATTTAAGTCCTTTATCCATTTTGAGTTTATTTTTGTGTATGGTTGGTCTAGTTTCATTTTTTTGCATGTATCTGCTCAATGTTCCCAACACCATTCATTGAAGAGGCTGTCTTGACTCCACTGTATGTTCTTGCCTCCTTTGTCAAATATTAATTGAGCATATTGATTTGGGTCGATTTCTGGGTTCTCCATTCTATTCCAATTGATCTATATGTCTGTTCTTGTGCCAATACCAGGCAGTTTTGAGCACTGTGGCTTTGTAACACAGCTTGATATCTTGTATTGAGATCCCACCTACTTTGTTCTTTCTCAGGATCACTGCAGCTATTTGGGGTCTTTTTTTTATTCCAGATGAATTTTTGGAGAGTTCGTTCTATGTCTGTGAAATATGCCATTGGTATTTTAATGGGGAGTGCATTGAATTTATATACTGCTTTGGGTATTATGGACATTTTAATGATGTTGATTCTACCAATCCATGAACATGGCATTTTCTTCCATTTGTTTATGTCTTCCTCTATCTCTTTTTTCAACGTCCTGTAGTTTTCTCAGTAGAGGTCTTTTACCTCTTTAGTTAAGTTTATTCCTAGGTATCTTAATTTTTTTGGTGTGATGGTAAATGGGATTGCTTTTTTAGTTTCTCTTTCTGTAAGTTCCTTATTGGTGTATAGAAATGCCATAGATTTCTTGGCATTAATTTTGTATCCTGCTACATTGTTGAATTCATTTATTAAGTCTAATAGATTTTTGATGGAGTCTTTTGGGTTTTTATGTACAATACCATGTCATCTGTGAATAAGTACAGTTTTATTTCTTCTTTTCCAATTTGGATGCCTTTTATTTCTTCTTCTTTTCTGATTGCAATGACTAATACTTCCAGTACTATGTCAAACAGGAGTGGTAAGAATGGGCATCCCTGTCCTTAGGGGAAATGGTTGTAGTTTTTGCCCATTGAGTATGATTTTGGCTGTGGGTTTGTCATATATGGCTTTTATTATGTTGAGGTATGATCCTTCTATTCCCACCTTGCTGAGGGTTTTTATCAAAAATTATTGTTGGATTTTGTCAAATGATTTTTCTGCATCAATTGATATAACTATGTGTTTTTCTCTCAATTTGTTTATGTGATGTATCATGTTTATTGATTTGCAGATATTGTACTATCCTTGCATCCCTGGGATAAATGTTACTTCGTAATGGTGTATGATCTTTCTGATGTACTGCCGGATCCAATTTGCTAGGATTTTGTTGAGGGTTTTGACATCTATGTTCATGAGGGATATTGGCCTGTAATTCTCTTTCATTGTGTTGTCTTTGCCTGGTTTTGGTACTAGGGTAATGCCAGCTTCATAGAATGAGCTTGGAAGTGTTCCTTCCTCTTGAATTGAATTTTTTGGAATAGTCTGAGAAGAATAGGTTTTAGTTCTTCCTTGAATGTTTGGTAAAACTCCCCATGAAGCCATCTGACTCCGGGCTTTTGTTTGGTGGAAGCTTTTTGATGACTGCTTCAATTTCTTCCATAGTTTTTGTCCTATTGAGATTTTTAGATTCTTTCTGATTGAGTTTTGGAAGGTTGTATTTTGCTAGGAATATGTTCATTTCCTCCAGGTTGTCCTGTTTGTTGGAATAGAGTTGCCCATAGCTTTTTTTGTTTGTTTGTTTTGTTTTTTAAAAGTCCTTTATATTTCTGTGAGGTCAGTAGTTATTTCTCCTCTTTCATTTCTCATTTTGTTTATTTGGGTCCTCTCTCTTTGCTTCTTGGTGAGCCTGGCTAGAGGTTCATCAATCTTGTTTATCCTTTCAAAGAACCAGCTCTTGGTTTTGTTGACCTTTTGTATTGTTTTTTTGTCTCTATGTCATTTATCTCTGCTCTGATCTTTATTATTTTCTTCCTTCTGCTTACACTGTGCTTTTCTTGTTGCTCTCTTTCTAATCCTTTGAGTTGTATGGTTAGGTGATTTATTACCATTGTTTCTTGTTTTTTTGCAGTAGGTTTGTAGGGCTATGAACTTCCCTCTCAATACTGCTTTTGCTGTGTCCCATACGTTTTGGATTGTTGTGTTTTCATCATTGTCATTTGTTGCCATGATGTTTTTTATTTCTTCTTTGATCTCTGTGGTAACCCAATCATTGTTTAATAGCATTCTATTTAGTCTCTCTGTGTTTGATTTTTTTGGATTGTTTTTATTGTAGTTGATTTCCAGTTTTATGCCATTGTGATCTGAGAACATGCTTGATATGATTTCTATCTTCTTGAATTTGAAGAGACTTTGTCTGTGACCCAATATATTGTCTATCTTTGAAAATGACCCACGTGCACTTGGGAAGAATGTATATTCTGTGGCTCTGGGGTGAAATGTTCTGAAAATGTCAATTAATTTCATCTGATCTAGTGAGTCGTTTGCTGATTTTTTGTTTAGAGGATTTGTTCAATGGTGATAGTGGCATTAATGTCCCTACTATGATTGTATTGCTGTCAATCTCTCCCTTGATATTCTCCAGAAGTTTTTTTTATGTATTTGGGTGCTCCTGAATTGGGTGCATGTATGTTTACTAGAGTTATTTCTTCTTGTTGGGTTGCTCCCTTTAGTATTATGAAGTGGCATTCCTTATCTCTTTTTATGTCCTTCACTTTGATATCTAATTTGCTAGGTATAAATATTGCTACCCCAGCTTTTTTTTCATTTCCATTTCCCTGAAAAACTTTTTCAATCCCTTCACCATCAGTCTGTGTACATCTTTTTTTCTGAGGTAGGTTTCCTGTATACAGCAGATATATGGGTTATGTTTTCTTATCTACTCAGTTACCCTATGTCTTTTGATTGGGGCATTTAATCCACTTACATTTAATGTTATTATTGATAGATAATTGTTTGTCACCATTTTTATTATTTACCCCTGTGTTCCTTCTTCATTTCCTATTTTTGTCTTTTTACAGCAGACTCTTTAGCATTTCTTGCATTGCTGGTTTGATGATAATAAACTTCATTAGTCCTTTTTTGTCTGTGAAGCTCCTGATTTCACCTTAAATTTTGATTGTTAGTCTTTCTGGGTACAGTATTCTTGGATTCAGACCCTGGCTTTGCATGATTTTCTATATTTCATTCCATTACCTTCTTGCCTGATGTGTTTCTGTTGAGAAGTCAGTTGCTAGTCTGATGGGAGATCCTTTGTAGGTAACTTTCTGTCTCTCTCTGGCTACTTTTAAGATTCTTACTTTGTTATTGGTGTTTGCCAATTTAATTATAATGTGCCTTGGCATCAGTCTTTTGGGTTCATTTTGTTTGGGACTCTGTGAGCTTCGTGGATTTGTGTGAGGTTTTTTTCCCCTATATCAGAGAGCTTTTCTGTCATTATCTCTTCAAGTAGTTTTCTTTTCCTTGCCCAGTTTCCTCTTCTTGTGGAACCCCTATTATGTAGATGTTGTTTTGTTTAGTGTTGTCCCAAAGTTCTCTTAGGCTCTCCTCCTGCTTTTTAATTTTTTTTCTAGAAGCTGCTCTGCTTGGGTATTTTTTCCTACCTTGTCTTCTAGCTCACTGATTTTGGCCTCTGCTTCTTCTAGGCTACTATTGATGCTTTCTATTGAGTTCTTTATAGCAGTGATGTCATTTTCCATTTCTTCTTGGTTCTTCTTCATTTCCTCTTGGTTCTTGCACAAATTGTTGAATTTGTCTTCCATTCTTTTCATCCACATTATGACTATTTCTCTGAATTCTTTCTCTGACAGGTTGCTTCTTCCATTTCATTTACTTCCTTTTCTGGTGATGCCTGATTTTCTTTCATATGAGGGCTGTTTCTTTGTCTCCCCATGGTCTCTCTTCTCTGGGTGTCTGATTATGTCATTCTCTCTCCTGTGTTGATTTCAAGGCACAAAATACAACACAACAAGGCACAATAATCAAGGAACTGAACACAAATGTATTCATGGTACTAATAACCCCAAATAAAGGTAACTACCAGAGAAAAGAGAATTAGGGGATAAGAAAGGAAGAAGAAGAGAAAAAGAAAGAAAGCAAAAAGAGAAAAAAAAGGAGTTCAAAAATGAAATGGGAAAAGGAAAATAAAATAAGAGAGAAAAGAAAGAGAATGAAATAGAAGGAGGGAAAACTATTTATATGGGGAGAAAACTCGAGTAGACTAGCCCCTAATCCCAACAAAGCCAGCAACAAATACTTAGAGATGAATGCAAACAACAACTAATATCAATCAAGGTGAGGGAAATAGAAGCAAAAAATAACCAAAAACAAAGCAGAAAAACAAAAAGAAAAAGCAAAACAATCTCACAAACAAGCATTAAAAAAACAATATAATCAACAATCAACCAAACGACAACAAAACAACAGAGAGAAAAAATTTTGATAGTGAAGAAAGAGAAGAGAGAGGTGTGTATGGACTTAGAATAGGAGATTAGAAATTAAATATATAAGTAGGATGAAATTTTAACAGGGGGTAAAAGGAAGGAATAGGGAAAATCTAAAGCAGGACTAGAGTAAGAGAAACAGGACAACAAAAAGGGAAAATTGAGGAGGAGAGTGTTGGCACAAAGGTAAAATTGAGATAGAGTAAAGTGATGCTAAAGGAAAGATGAAAATAGAATGTAGACCACTAATCTCAAAATAAAATAAAGAGAAAATAAAATGACACTTTTTTTAAAAAGGTAAAATAGTAGTAGCAATAATACTGATTAAAAATAAAATGTAATAATTAAAAGGGTAAAATCAAGTGAGGAAAAAAGAAAAAATTTAATTTCTTTTTTTTTTTCAGCAAAGAAAGTAAAGGTTTATCTTCAAGAAGTGGTCCTCACCTGGAGACACAGATGAGCTACTATTCAAAGACCAGGGTCTCCAAAGGATTCCAGGAGAGCCAGCTGTCTCAAATATTGAACCTGAGTTGGGACAAATTGTAATTTTTCTTCAGAGACCTTATGTTCCTTTAAGGCCAAAAGTTCTAACAGATGGATGCTATCTTCCTGTGAGACCTGGAGACATAGATGAGCTAATGTTCAAAGACCTGGCTCTCTGATGGCTTCCAGGGGTTGGGTTGTATAGGGAGAAGCCATTAGTCATGGTGACCAAGGGAGTTTGGGTCCTGGTGTCTACTAATTGATTGCAGGGGAGGTGGTCATTGATCAGTGCATCTGGTCCTGATGTCAGCCATGACGTTGCTTCATCTGGTTTTGCTACTTTTCTGGGCCTGAAAAGCTGATGAATATTCTTTTTGAGACGTCCCCTAAAATTCCCACCTGTAGAAAACAGATAAAAACCCTTAAGACAAAGGTCCCAGTGTGCGCTCTCCTCACATCTCTCCAAAAAATCTAGTTTCTTAAGTAAAAGATGAAAAATAAGAATGTGCAGTAGTGAAGGTCATTCACTTCCTCTACTGTTCTATTTGGCACTTCTGTTTCCTAGTTAGGACAGTATTGAAGTTCCCTGCGTTCCACTGCTCCTCAGTGTTGTAAGCTATAGTCCTGATTTTCAAGCAGGCAGTACTTCTTTGTTTCTTATGCTCCTTTATTTGTGTTTACGCAAGAGTCAATTTGTGATTCAACCCTGGGTGGCAGTGTTTCTGGATTGACCTCTGGGTCTATAGGTCCTCTCTAGCTAGTGTATAGATTTTGTTTTCCCCATTGCACTTAGTACCAGTTTGAGGGAATAGGCTGCCTCAGAGCTAGTTCTCTGACCTTTATTCCCCGCTCTGGTCCCCAGGTTCTACAAAAACAGCTTTCCCCTGCAGTTTCTCAGAGTGTCACCAGTTGGGTGATCCTATGTATTGGGCTTAGTAATCAAAAGCAAGGATTTAAAGAGAAAAAAAAAAGAGAAAATGAGGCAGAGTAAGTGCGAGAACTCCGGCGCTGTGGCGCAAGTCTGTGCAGTTGTTTCCCCCCTTGGGTCTAAGCAGCCGGCACACTGTTAAAATTTTTGGGCTGCCCTTTTGTGCCCAGTTCAGCTATGGGTTATTTCCCTTCTGTTAGCAGCCCTGCAGATCCCCTTCCACATTTGTGGATCATGCTAGCCCCAGAGGCCATGGACTTTTCCTCCAGCTCCCACTGTGTGCGTTTCTCTGTCCTGCCCGGAACAAATACCTCACCTTATCCCAAGTGAACTCTGCCCTTTCCATGAGGGGGTTCAGAGCTCTTCCGAATCCACGTGCTCACGCTGCTTGGGAACCGGTGTTCCTGGGATCTCAGCTGTTTGCTGGGTGCCCTTGTTGTAGATTCCTGGGATTTTCAGGCTTCCTTCAACATCCACTCTCCCCTTCAAGATGGCACAGTCTCTGCATCAGAGCTGGGAGAGATCTCAGCAGCAGTGGAGGCTGTCCAGTCAGGGGAACCCCATCCTGCAGTCCCCCACAGTTCCTTGGAGTATGGCTGTCCATCAACTCACAAACACTCCCTGTGCGACCACACACTCTCCCTTCATTCTCTCACTCATGCACTATCTTGCAATCTACCTTCCCATCAGAAGTCATCTTCTCCTTTCCTCCAAATGACTCATTTTTAAAATGTATTTTATGTTGTCTATTTTAATGGCCCCCAAAATTAACATATTCTTCTAGTAAGACTGTCAGATCATTCATTATCTCTCTCTTATAACATCTGTCCCCTGGTGGTCAGTGTGTATCATAGTGACCAGTCATTCCCAGTTCTGCTGTTAGGGTCAATTAGCATAATATCTTTTTATTGTATAGGATAGGATAGAGGCCTGGTGCATGGGTGGGGGCTGACTGGTTTGCCATGAAGTGTGTCCCGGTTCAGGGTGGAGGTCCCGCTGGGGTGCCTGGCCAGCCTAGGTGAGGGGCTGAGGGCTGTTTGGAGCCTGGCCATGGCCCCCACATCCCAGTCTCCCAGTGATGCTAGCTGGAAGCAGGTATCTGGGATTTAGTTATCTTCTATAAATGAAACTTTGTTGCCTTGAGTGGAGGCCACAGCTGGCCAGTGCAGGCAGAAAGCTCAGCTTCCTCCATCACCAGGGCAACCAAGCATTCTGCTTGCTCCAGCTCTGTGACTGGTGGCCACCATCTTGGTTGGGTTAATTTGTATATAGTTGCTCTGACTGGCTGGTGGGCGTGGCTTAGGGCCTAGCAGAATAGCCCCTATTATAGCAGTCAATTTACATGTTTATCTTTCATTAGATTAGATAAGACTAATAAGCAGTAGCTATTCACTGCCAGGCACTGTGCAATGGCTTTACAATCAATCTGTTATGAAATCCTTGTGTTAAGTTATAGGTACTGATATTCTTTTTAAAATGAGGAAATTGTAATTTTATGAGGGATCAGTAATGTTTCAGAGTCCTGCCATGTGGAAGAATAGATGGTCTGTCTATCCTCCTCACTGGAATTCAAGTTGATTCTCTTTCTGCCATACCTGGTATAACTTTATCTCTGCAGGAACCCTAATGAGTAGGAGGAAGACTCCATGACCATATACACTATTAACCATGGAATTACATACCCAGGCTGCCTGTATCATCCTGTTCTCCGGCTCTACTCCAAGTCATTGATGTGTGCAGATGTCCATCCAGAAATACAGTGTGGACTGGCACAGGTCCCAATCTCCTCAAATTTATTACTGTTACTTTGCCTCTGAGTTTTAGAGAGTTATACTAAGTTCCTTCATCAAACATCTGCCATGATTCTGAATCATGTAGTAACTTTCCCAATGGAATTCACTCACCTTTCTCACCTTCTCAGATAGATATTTGAGAGGCCATCCTACCTAGATCAGAGTTGAAGGAAAAAACGATAAAATTTCCAGGATGACTGTGGTGCATGTGGGTGAAGAGGACCAAGAATATCATTCTGGGTCACTAAAAGTTTAGAAGCTATAAGAGAACAACATTTCTGTAGCTAAATAGAACTCTGAAATATTAATGAAAAACAGGATACCCTGGAGAGAGAGAAATATTAGAAATTGAGAAGTGCACATAGTTCACAAGTAAGTTTCAAAAGCTCATGAAGGATTGATTAACATAGGTATTGAAAAGGGAAATAATTTGGCAAATGTGGGAAATGTTTTACATTGTATGAGTTCAGTCTTCATTTTTTTCTCTCAGAAAAATTTACAGTGTCTCCAGAAGAAATACAAGGAAGGTATCAAGGAACTTCACGTTGAAGTAACGTTTATGGAGAAGAAAGTAGAAGAAAACAAATGTTCCATACTCTAAAAATTCCAGGAACATAACTTCCTAGCCATCTCCTCCCCTCCACAGGGAAAAACTTGATTGAGCAACTTCTGAATGTCACACAGTTGCCACTAAACTAAAATTAGAATCAGGATGTTTGTAATTTTGTTGAACCAAAAAAACTGCAAAGATGAAATAAAGTGCAAATACAATGTTTCCCTACAGAGTGATTTAATTCTTGCTGAATATATTAATAATGATTAGTATGATTCTTACATGGATTCTTTATTTGAAAGCATGGTTACTGAGTCTAGAGACACATTAAATTGTATAATGAGATGCATTTTACAGTGAAGAGATATCAGGTGGCTTGCGTTCAGGATAGACTTGCTCTCCCCCACATGCCTCACCCTTCTAAACATCCTAAGCCCCTTGCTATTGCTCAAGGGTTTGCTTTGCTTTGGGGATAGGGTTGGAGTGTTGTGAACTTAAGGCAAAGCTGATGGAAGTAAACAAAGTCATGGGACCCATTGATCATCATTCCTGCCAAGTAGTCTATGGCTCCTGGGCTGGCTGCAAATAAGGGAGACCCGGGACAATTGACTGCAAGGTGCAGACAGAGTACAGTTCTTGGTTGGGTGGTGGCTAATGGTCTGTGTGCACAGCTGGGACTCTGGGATACTGGTAGAAGAAGTACTTGCCTCTGTGCAAAATGGATTTATGTGTGGATGCTTCACCCTTCCTGTCTACAAAATTCTTCTGGGTAATTACTGTCCATTCACAGACCACCCACCTCTCTGTCTTCTACTCTCTTTCCTTAGTCTTATTCTTCCCACAATTCAGAAAGTAAACTCTACAATAATAGAAAGGGGAGTTTGAATTCAAACTTGAAAGAAATTTATTTTTATTCCTCTGAGAACCCTAACAATAATTCTGCTAACCTTAAACTAGAATCTCTTTTTCTCTCTGCCTTTCTGCTTTTGTGTAAGAACAATATTTTGAGGGGGTAAGAAGAATATTGACCTTCAACTCACACTATATGCAAACTAAATTTGAGATGAATCAGTCTTAAATGTTAGAGTGAATATTAAAAGAAAGCTTCTGGAAAATAATGGAAGACATTTTTATAATCTCAGTGTGAAAAGGAACTCTCGTGCACTGATGATGAGACTGAAATTGATGTCATCATCATGAAAAACATTATGGAGATTATTACCATTAAAAATAAAAAGAAAACTACCATATAATTCAGCAATTCCACTTCTGGATATTTAGCCAGAAAAAAGAAAAGAAAAGACTAACTCAGAAAGATATATGTACCCTATATTAATTGCAGCATCCTATCTAATAAAAAAGCAATATGCAAATTAGGCATCACTCTATCACAAAGATGGCCACCCCTATAGACACAAGATGGCGGTGCTCATAGTCACAAGATGGCAGCACCCAGTCCTGCTCAGCCCTGCCACTGAAGTGGTCAGGCCTGTTAGCCAGGCAGGTGGCAGGGGAGGCGGGGAGCCCGAGGGGTGGAACAGGTGATCAGAGATAACTGGGGGGTCCACTGCCCAGGTCAGAGGCCTTTGCCAGAAGCCTCAGGCATGGGCAAGGGTGGAGCTGGTGATCGGACGAGACAGGGGCAGTGCTGGTGATCGGAGGGGTATGAGGGTGCCCTACCCAGGCATAAGGCTAGGCCAGAGGCCTCAGGCCTGGGCAGGGGCAAGGCCAGAGATCTCAGGAGCCTGGGCTCCACAGAGCCAGCAATCAGAGGGACAAGATTGGAGCTTGCGATCGCAGAGTCTGGGCATCGGCGGAGCCGGCAATGGCTGGGGCTTGGGTGTCTTCTGCCCAGGCAAAAGAGTAATATGCAAATTAACCCTCACTTTGTCACAAAGATGGTGGCAGCCAGGGAGCTGTAACAAGGCAAGAGGCTTACATTGCCCCAGCGATGGAGGAAGCCAAGATTCCTACCTGCCCTGCAGGCCCTGAGCACTGCTCAAGGCAACAAAGTTTTAATTACAGAAGGTAAATAAACTCAAGATATATGCTTCCAGCCTGCGGCCATGGCCAGGCTGATAACGGCCCTCAGTCTCTCACCCAGGCTGGCCAGGCACCCCAGTATAGACCCCCACCATAAAGGGGCTGTGGACAGCCTGAAAACAGCTGTCAGCCCCTCAACCAGGCTGACCACATTCCATTGGTTTAGGGTTCTCCCTGGGGGGTTTGACCAGCCTGCAAACAGCCATCAGCCCTTCACCCAGGCTTGCCAGGAACCCCAGCAGGACACCCTTCATGGCAAACCACCTGCCCTCCCACCCCCATGCACCAGGCCTCTATTCTATATAATAAAAGGTTAATATGCAAATTGACCCTAACAGCAGAACAACTGGTAATGTCTGGTTACTATGACACACACTGACCACCAGGGGCAGACATTCAATGCAGGAACTGCCCCTGGTGGACAGTGTGCTCCCACAGGGGGAACTCTGCTCAGCCACAAGCCAGGTTGAGTGCTGTTAGCACAGCGGTGGTGACGGGAGCCTCTCCTGCCTCCTCAGCAGCACTAAAGATGTCCAACTGCAGCTTAGGCCTGCTCTCCGCTGGCAAGTGGACATCCCCCCAAGGGCTCCTGGGCTGCCAGAGGGATGTCTGACTTCCAGTTTGGGAAGCGGGCCTAAGCCAGCAGGTGGACATCCCCTGAGGAGTCCCAGACTGTGAGAGAGCATAGACTGGGCTGAGGGACCCCCTTCCCTCAAGTGCTCAAATTTTTGTGCACCGGGCCTCTAGCTATTTATAATAACCAGTATGTAAAAACACTCTAAAGGTTCATTGACAATTGAATGGATAAAGAAAATGTGACATATACACTGAGTGGCCAGATTATTATGATCTCTAAATGCATAATAATCTGGCCACTCAGTGCATATATATGTACAGTATATAATACTCAACCATAACAAAAATTGAAACCTTGTCATTTGCAGCAACATGGATGGACCTTGAGAGCTAAGTGAAATAAATCAAAACAGAGAAAGTCAAATACCATGTGATCTCATATGTGGACTAAAAACAAAAAACAAGCCCATATATAAACAGAACTAAAGGCCCGGTGCACAAAATTTGTGCATGGGAGGGGGGTGTCCCTCAGCCTGGCTTGCGCCCTCTTTCAATCCGGGACCCCTCGGGTAGGGTCCCTAGGCCTGGCTGGAGATCAGGGCTTATTAGGACTTTCCTTCCCCCAGCTGCTGGCAGCTGGCCCTGCCCCTACCACTCCACTGCTTGCCATTTGTGGGGCACTTCTCCTCCTCCCCTGACCCTGGTCACTTTTCTCTTTGAGCAGCAGGTGTAGGGTGTGATCACTTGGCTGGCCTGGGCCTTCCCTTGCTGGATGATCTAAAATGGGGCTTTGTGATCGATGGTTCTGCAGAGGGAGGCCCCTCCCACCTGCTGCAGCGCTGCTGGCCTGGTAGCCTGGGCCTCCCTCTTTGAGGTGATTGTGGAGGCGCTCTCCACTCCTCCTGATTGATCGCCCTGCTGGCCTTTGGCCTGGGCCTCCCTCTACAGAGCAATTGTGGGCGATAGACTGATTGCATTGCACCAGACTGATTGCATTGCACCCACCTTGGCTGGCCTGGCACCAGTGAGTGTCATAGTATGGTTGTCTGAAAGGTCATCCAGATGGTCATTATGCTGTTCAGTTGTTCATTTGATTTGCATATTACACTTTTATTATAGACTAATGGTCTGGTGCACGAAATTCATGCACATTAAAAGGTAATTAATTAGAGGAAATATTTTAATATTGCTATTTGCCCTTTCTCTATAATAAAAGTATGGGAGATAAAAGGAAATGAGTACAATGTATATGAAAATAATACATAATTTTATTAATAAATAAACAGTAATAAAATAATATAACAACAAACTCATGATATAAAAACAACATTGATGCAAATAATGACTGATAAAATGATTAAACTTATTCTAATATCTCCCTGTATACCACATTAAGAGTGAAAACACTTTCAGAGTGCTTAACTAGTTTCCCTTGGGATAAAGTATTTACAACTTTAACTTTAACATCATACGCTCTTCAAACTCGAGAGAAAGTAACATATAACTGATCATGTGCGAAAATGGGTTCAGATAGGAATATTCCTACTCTGTCTTGAGTTTGTCCTTGTGATTTATTAATAGTCATGGCAAATGCTCGCATCACAGGAAACTGTCATCGAATTAATTTAAATGAGAGGCCAGTGTCAGATGTGGACAAATCAATTCTTGGAATCAGAACAACCTCTCCCTCTGCAAATCCTTGTTAATACTTCAGCTTTGATAATGTTAGGTTGTAATCTTTTGGTAATAAATCTGGTACCATTACAGAGACCCCATTTATTATTAAGATTTTTCAATAGCATGATGATTGCACCCACTTTCAACTTTAATTTATGACATGACATTCCCGAAGGAGTAATACTATTAAGAAATTCAATGGGAAAATTTCCTTTTCAGCATCATCTGTTGAGTCAACCGAATCATCACTCAAATATGTGTGAAAATCTCCATCAAGTATATCCAAAATTTCCTCATTTAATTTTTGAACATGCTTATTTTTTGGACAAAGAATTGCACGTTTAGATATATTTTTAATATTATCTTTAAGTATACTATTTCCAAAGGTGGCTTCAATAATAGATCCATTACAAATCATTTCAATAATATCCATTCTTAAATGAAAACTACTATCAAGTTTGTCGTCTCCAAGTTTTACTAACCCTTCACTATAAGCAGAATCCGCTGATCTCATATTTGTTTTAAGAGACAACTTTCTGAAACATCACAGTACTTTAAACTTGTTTGTACTATGGCCGATGGCATAGCATGCGGTACAATACTGAGACATTGTAGAAAATCCCCTCCAAGAAGGAGAACTTTCCCACCAAATGCAACATTCAAATTCATAATTTCTCTTACTAATCTGTCTATGGTGTTTATAGCGTGACTGGATGCCATGGTGCATTCATCAATAAGAAGCTGGGTCTTTTTAATGGTTTTAGCAACTTTGCTCTTTATACTGAGTCTAGAAATAGAAATTTCATTTAATGGAATTGGTAATTTATATTGGGAATGAAAGTTTCTTCCACCAAGAGGTAAATTTGCAGCAATTCCTGTAGATGCTGTGGGTAAAACAGTATCACCACAACCTTTAATATAATGTATTAAAACTTTATAAAGATACTAGAGGCCTGGTGCACAAAAATTTGTGCACTCGGGGGGTGGGAGGTCCCTCAGCCTGCCCTGTGCCCTCTTGCAGTCTGGGACCCCTCGGGGGATGTCCACCTGCTGGTGTGTCTGGCCAGGCTAGATGAGGGGCTTGATGGCTGTTTGAAGGCTTGCCAAGCCCACCAGTGGGGACCCTCACCCCATGGGGGTGTGGCCAGCCTGGGTGAGGGGTTGAGGGCTATTTTCAGGCTGCCCACAGTTCCTTCAGGGTTTGGGGACCTACTGGGGTGCCTGGCTTGAAGCAGATATCTGGGATTTATTCAACGTCTATAATTGAAATTTTGTTGCCTTGGTCCTCTTCTCGAAGCCTGCATTGCCCCCTGGCAACCCAAGGTCCCAGCCCTGCAGGTATCTGGGGTTTGTTTATTTTCTATAATTGAAACTTTGTAGCCTTGAGAAGAACTCAAGGCTGGCAGGGACCTGGCTTCCTCCATTGCCCAGGGCAACTCCAGCTCCATGGCTGAGTTGAGTTAATTTGCATATTTACTCCTGATTGGTTGGCAGGCATGGCTTGTGGATATAATGGAGTGAGGGTTAATTTGCATATTACTCTTTTATTAGATTAGATGTTTTTCCACTACCACCTGGACCATCCAAGAAAAAGCATTTGGGGTATACAGTTTGATCTTCGATGGCTGAAGTTATAGTCTGAAAGGCTGCCAGCTGTTCATCATTCAGAGAATTTATCAAAACTCTGCCTGTTGTCGCTCGTATGATTCATCACATGTATTTGTATTCATTAATAAAGGACAGTCTGGAAGTTTGCAATGTGACCATTTCATTCCATGTAATGTGAATACCTCCTGAATTTCGTTAAAGGCATGTGTTTCACAGTTTTCCTCCCCACATGGTGTCTGGTGCTGCCTGCCCCCATCCCCCATCCCTGATCTGGGGTCCAGACCCCATGGGTGGCATCTGGTGCTGCCCCTCCCCCGCCTCTCTGGATCCCTGATCTGGTGCCCAGACTGGCTGGCAGCATCTGGCGCTGCCCGCCCCACCTGCAGTATGCAAATTTAACCACCATCTTTGTTGGGTTAATTTGCATATTTTCTCCTGATTAGTTGGTGGGTGTGGCTTGTAGGCATGGCTTGTGGATGTAGCTGAGTGACACCAATTAGCATATTACTCTTTTATTAGTGTAGATTGGGGGTTGCAAGAGGCACCAGATGAGGAATAGCAGAAATTAGTAAAGGAAATTAAAAGGTACAGTCTTATAGGTATAAAATAAATAAGTCACTAGGATGTAATATACAGCATTGCACCTACAGTCAATTATACTATATTGCATATTTTCAAGTTGCTAAAATAGCATGTCTTAAAAGTTCTGATAGTTACAGAGAACTGGAATAATCAAACAATGCAGGAGAGTTTGGAGTTACACTTTATTTACCGCGGTGGGCTTAGAGAAAATGAATTGAAATTCTAAGCAAGCCTACAAGCAGAACTTCCCTTTTAACTAAGGAGCCAGCCCTCTGTGCAGTTAGTGGTTATCTTGCTGCTAGCCTTGAAAACTGCACAATTCTATCCAATTAAAAAAAAAATGCACCTGGCATGGCATTGAGAGTATGGGCGTAACTAGCCTCTGGCCTACAAGGTCAGACAGCTAAGTTTATTGACCTCATTATTCGAGCAGACTAAGGCAGGCTAGAAAGCAAAGTTATTTTTTAGAATAAGAGGGACAACAGAGAATTCCAAACAGCAGTTCTTACAAAACAAGAGTTTGCCTTCTCATGATCACAAGAAAAATATTCTGTAACCATGTATGGTGATGAATGTTAACTAGACTTACTGTAGTGATCATTTTGCAATATAAGCAAACTAGGGGCCCGGTGCACAAAAATTTGTGCACTCAGGGTGGAGGGAGTCCCTCAGCCCGGCCTGTGCCCTCTCACAGTCTGGGACTCCTCAGTGGATATCCTATGATGGCCCCAGTCAGCCAGGCGCCTTCTGTGTGTGTGTGTGTAGCCACTGGGGACCTGCCCCCAGCTGCATCTGAGGCTTGGAGCAGTCCTCCTGTGTGTGTCTACCTCCTGGGGGCCTGCCCCCAGGCACACCGTCAAGGCTTGGAGTAGGCACCCCCTCTATGTTGATCTCTCAAACTCTTGCCCTCCCTTGCATGTTGTTCTCTTTTTTGAGCTGTGGCCAGGGCTGGGTGCTGCCTGCTTCCCAAGCTTGCCTACTGCCCATCTTCCTCCAGCTACCAGAAAGCAGGGAAAACCCGCCTCGTGATCAGGCCAGCCTTTTCCTGCTCCCTGATCCCCGGTAGGGACCTGGGAAGCCGCCAAGCAGGCCACCGACTCTTTCCCACTCACTATCCCCTGCTGCCTTCCTTTCCCACTTCCCGGTGCCGCCAAGGGGTCTGAAGAGCTGCCAAGCAGGACCCCGGCCCCTGCAGCCTTGCTTTCCCGCTCCCTGGTGCCCTGCAAAGGGCCTGGGCATCCGCCAAGCAGGCCGAGACCCCCCCCGCTGCCTCTTTCCCACTCCTCTGACCGCCACCCTGCTTTCCCACTTCCTGGTGCCCTGCAAGGGGCCTGGGAAGCCCACCAAGCAGGTCACCAACCTCCTGCCGCCTCTTTCCCGCTCCTCGATGCCCCTCCAAGGTCCTGGGAAGCCCACCAAGCAGGCCACCGACCCCCTGCCACCTCTTACCCACTCCCCAATGCCCCTCCAAGGGCTTGAGAAGCCCACCAAGCAGGCTGCCGGCCCCCTGCCACCTCTTACCTGCTTCCCAATGCCCCTCCAAGGGCCTGGGAAGCCCACCAAGCAGGCTGCCGACCCCCTGCCACCTCTTACCTGCTTCTTGGTGTCCTCCAACCCTGCCACCTCTTTCCCACTCACGGGTCCTGGGTCCTGCGCTGTTCCGCCCTGCAGCCACTCTGTGCACTCGGGAGGTCCCTCAGCCCGGCCTGTGCCCTCTGGCAGTCTGGGACCCCTCGGGGGATGTCCACCTGCTGGCGTGCCTGACCAGCCTGGGTGAGGGGCTTTAAGGCTTCCCACAGCTCCCATTGACCCAACGTCCCAGCAAGGCTGGCTGGACGCAGGTGTCTGGGGTTTATCTTCTATAATTGATGCTGTTCCTTTAAGTCGAGGTCTTTTACTAAGGAAGCCTCCTCTGCCTCACCTCGCGGCTTCTATAATGAAACAATTGTTACTCTTAGACTCAGGCCCGGCTTATTATGTTGCAAATTGTTGCAAATGTGTGTTGCTTCAGGCAAAAGGCTAAGGAGTCAGCGGCAGGTAGTTTCCCTTTCGCTCCTGCTGCAACGGACGCTGCCTAAATGTTTACTTAGGTCCCTGAGTGGCGGCCGCCATGTTGGCTGGGCTAATTTGCATACAGTCGCTCTGATTGGCTGGTAGGAATCCCGGAGAAATGGTTAATTTTACTATTCCGCTTTTATTAGTTTAGATATCAAATTGCTATGTTGTACACCTAAAATTAATATTTTATATGTTAATTATAACAATAAAAAGACATTAAAATATTTCACTAATTAAAGTGTCACAACAATAGTGATTCAGGGGGTGTTTTGATGAGCAGTGTGCAAGGGTGATTTCTTTCCCGGATTCTTGTCCAGATGGATCTGATGAATAAAGCCAAGGACAAAAGTGGTAGATGAGAAGTACAGAAACTTTATTGCAAACAGACACTGTCTCTAAAACTTATAATCCTAGATTTCTATTCCTAAAATTGTCTCTTGTCTGTTCAAGTTGGAGTTGCTTTTGCTTTACCTTGTGGTTGCTTTAATTCCTAGCAACCATACCTCGCCAAGTCTCAGACTGAAACCTCCGGCTTCTCTGCTCAAAGAGTAAAGCAGCCTCTTTTTTCATGGCCAGAGATGGTTTATTAGCCCCATGGCTCTCCCAGTGGCCCAGGCCAGGGCTGCTTTTGATCTGACTTATGGCTGCTTAATTATTCAAGCCAAGATGCCTCTATTCTGCCTGGACCACCTCCCTTCTTGTCTGCCTAGCTAGCTACCCTTATCAAAAACAAAAAGCAAGACATCAACTAAGAAAAAGTAATTACAATGCAAATATCAATCAAAGAACTCCTATGCAGATTATATAAAGAACTCCCTTGCCTGGCTGGTGTGCCTCAGTGGTAGAGCATCAACCTATGAATCAGGAGGTCGTACTTCAATCCCAGTCAGGACACATGCCAAAGTTCCAGGCTCGATCCCCGGTGGGGGCACACAGGAGATAGCCAATCAATGATTCTCTCTCATCATTGATGTTATTTTTCTTTCCCTTCCTCTCTGAAATCAATAAAAAAAATTTTTCTTAAGATTAAAAAATTTTTTCCTTAATTCATCAATTTTCAACCTTCTTTTCTCAAGGCACACATCAAGTAATTACTAAGGCTGCTCTTTTAGGAATTAGTTTATGTGTGCCATGAGATTAAAAAAGAAAAGAAGGTTGAAAATCATTGCCTTAAATCAATCTCACATACTGAAACATCATACCCTTAAAAAAATACCTCCCTATCAATAAGCATATGTAAACACATGGATTTTAATGTAATAATACTAACATGCAAATCAATTGGATCTGTGGCTATCTTTTAGAATAATCCAAGTATTCTAGAGACTGTTACTCCAAGTACACTGGCAAGAGAGGAAATACACCTTTCTCTACCCAGCATTTAAAAGACAAAGTCTCTAGAAAGTTTTCAAACAGCCTCACCTGAAAACAAAAAGCAGGGAAACTGCACAGAATTCACAGTACTCAACAGAAAGGAGCTCTTTTCTTGACCTCTAGTCTATTCCTGAAACTAAGAGTTTGCTCCTGCTTCCACTTACAGAGAATGTGTTTAATACAAATACTTTCTGTTTGTTCTTAATCAACACAAGACATTCCTCAGAGAAGCAAGAGCCAGAGACTTTGAATTGATAAAAGGGCTGATCAGGCTGTCCTAGGCAGGGAGGGTAAAGGGAGACTGGCTGCTGTGAGTATTTCAGTCCACATCTGCAAACACAGAGCCATGGATAAACCTAATTTGACCTTCCTCTTAACACACTGACTCATCATTGGAGGAAATCCCAAATCAATCACAGGGCCTTGTGACTCAATGAACTGCTATCAACAACCCACTAGCCCTGGTCCCTGTTGCTCAGTAGGTCAAGTGTTGTTCCCTGCAGCAAAAGGTTGCAGGTTCAATTTCAAGTCAGGACATTTGCCCAGAATGTGTGCTTGATCCCTGCTGTGAGGCCTGTGGGAGGCTGTTGGGCTCTCATGTTGGTGATTCTTTCTCTCTCCCCCTCCCTTCCTGTCTTTCTAAAAATCAAAAACAACCAAATGAAAACATTACGTGTTTTTACTGGTGTGTGAAATGCAAATAATAAAACCTACATTATATGCATGTGCTGAAGAATAAATTGAATTTAATGACACCTGCAAAGAGTTTAGAACCACAGCAGTGTTTGCATTTATTACCTGTTTGGTGATTGTGACACTAGAGACCCAGCACATGTGGGGTTTGGACCCCAGCACAGCAGAAGGATATGCTAGACCATTGCTGCATTTCCTTTTTTTTTTTTTTTTTTTTTTAATCCCTCTCTTTCTCTTTCATTTTACTGAGCTGAATAAAATGAAATTGAATGATTGTGAAAGTTTTCAAAAAGAAATTGACCACACATCAAAACAAGACACGCTGATAACAATCAGTGACTAGAATGTACAAGTAGGAAATAAAGCAGAATCAAATGTCATTGCTAAATTTGGACTGTGGGTCAGACACAAAGTAGGAAACAACTCGTGGAGTTCTGTGAGACAAACCAGTTTTCCTATCACAAACACGTGCTTCACACAACCAAACAGACAACTATGTAATTGGAAGCAGAAAACGTACTTCCTTAAAAAATTACTCTTCCAGGTATGTTTTAAAGAAATACACAGTGGATTATTGAGGCATTCTGTTTGTAACTAACTCTCAAGCAGTTCAGACATAGAAAGAAAGTATGTGGTAAAATAACATTAAGGGATTGTTGTACTTTTGGCCAAGTCTGTGAAGAATGGATATTAATTCTTCTTTCAAGGTTTGGTAGAAATCACCAGTGAAGCCATTGGGGTCTGAGCTTTTCTTGGCAGTTTTCAACCTCTTTACTTGTTACAAGTCCATGCAGATGGGCTATTTCTTCTTGGGGCAGTTTCAGTACTTTGTGTCTTTCTAGGAATTTGTCCGTTTTTAATCTAATTTGTTGGCATTTGGTTGTTCATACTATTGCACTATAATCTTTTTATTTCTGTCAATAGTAATGTCCTCTTTTTCATTCCTGACTTTAGTAATTTGAGTCTCCTTTCTTTTCTTCTTGGCCAATTTAGCTAAAAGTTTGTCAAAATTGGTTTTCAAAACACCAACTTTTCTGTCATTGATTTTTTTCCCTATATTTTCCCATTATCTATTTCATTGTCATTTACATAAATCTCTATTTTTTCCTTCTGCTTGCTTTGGGTTTAGTTGGCTCTTATTTTACAGTGTTCTAAGGTGAAAGGATATTAATTGAGATTTATTGTTTTCTCAGTGGCGCTCCAGGAAATATAAATGATATATTTCTCAGAATATATTTCAGGCTGTCCTCTGTATCTCTGAGTGTTTCTATTTTATTTGTTAGTTTAATTTGTTCATTAGATTCCACATGCAAGTAAAATCATATGGTATTTGTCTTTCTCTGACTGGCTTACTTCACTTAGCATAATACTCTCCAGGACCTCGAAGGGGAACGGGGATTGAGAGATTGGGTGAAAAAAAGTGAACAGATTAAGCAAAAAAATATAAAAAAATTAAAAAATAAAATCATCACATATATAGACAACAGTATGGTGATTACTAGAGGAAACGGGAGTGGGAAGGTAGAAGAGAGAAAAGGGGGATCAGTGGTGACAGAAGGAGACTTGACATTGGGTGGCAAACATACAATATATGGGTGATGTGTTAGAGAATTGTACACTTAAAAACCACATAACTTTATTAATCGATAATGTTACAGAAAACCAGAGAAGAACCAAGCAATGCTTAGAGAGATGGAGTTACATTTATTATTATGTGCGGGCCCAGAGGAAAATGTCTCTCAAATTCTGGGTGAAATCACACATGAAGTTTCCTGTATTTATACCATTTTACTTTCTTTATCTCCCAAATATGGTTTTTTCCCGGTTCCCTTTGCAAATTCTTAAAGGGCCCTATGTGCTGGGGTTTTGAGACCTCACCCAAAGGCTTGGCCTGACGCCAGCACTGATAACTTCGTCTGGGGAAGGTTTAATGGGCTCTCTGAAATGAGAGTAGTCTTATTTTCCTTATTATTTAATCCAGCAAGCATTTATAGAACCCAGAAACAGCAAGGTCAAAATTTCAAACAGCAGTGTTTATATAAGACTAGGGGCCCGATGCACGAAATTCATGCACGGCGGGAGGGTGGAGGTCCCTCAGCCCAGCCTGCCTCCTCTCACAGTCTAGAACCCCTCAGTGAATGTCCTATGATGGCCCCAGTCTGCCAGGCACCTTTTGTGTGTGTCTGTGTGTGTGTGTGTGTGTGTGTCGCCACTGGAGACCTGCCCCCAGCTGCATCTGAGGCTCAGAGCAGTCCTCCTGTGTGTGTCTACCTGCTGGGGACCTGCACCTAGGCACACCGTGGAGGCTTGAAGCAGGCACCCCCCCCCCCTATGTTGATCTCACAGACTCTTGCCCTCCCCTGCATGTTGTTCTCTTTTTTGAGCTGTGGCCAGGGCTGGGTGCTGCCTGCTTCCCAAGCTTGCCTACTGCCCATCTTCCTCCAGCCACCAGAAAGCAGGGAAAACCCCACCTCGTGGTCAGGCCAGCCTTTTCCTGCTCCCTGATCCCCGGAAGGGGCCTGGGGATCCACCAAGCAGGTCCCCAACCCCCAAGAGCTTGCTTTCCTGCTCCCCAGGGCCCCACAAAGGGCCTGGGGAGTCACCAAGCAGGCCGCTGACTCTTTCCCACTCACCTGTCCCCTGCTGCCTTGCTTTCCTGCTCCCCGGTGCCCCGCAAGGGGCCCGGGAATCCCATCAATAAAGCCACTGACTCCCCGCTGCCTCTTTCCCGCTCCCCGGTGCCCCTCAAAGGGCCTGAGAAGCCGCCAAGCAGGCCACCAACCCTGCAACCTCTTTCCCACTCACGGGTCCTAGATCCTGTGCTGTTCAGCCCTGCAGCCGCTCTGTGCACTCGGGAGGTCCCTCAGCCTGGCCTGTGCCCTCTCGCAGTCTGGGACCCCTCCGGGGATGTCTGTCTGCTGGCGTGCCTGACCAGGCTGGGGGAGGGGCTGATGGATGTTTGCAGGCTGGCCAAGCCCCCCAGGAACGTCCCTCACCTCATTGGGTTGTGGCCAGCATGGGTGACGGGCTGATTGGCCCTTTCAGGCTTTAAGGCTGCCCACAGCTCCCATTGACCCAATGTCCCAGCAAGGCTGGCTGGACGCAGGTTTTTGGGGTTTGTTTATCTTCTATAATTGATGCTGTTCCTTTAAGGCGAGGCCTAGACATGTAACAAAACCTCCTCTCTGCTTCAGCTCGCAGCCTCTATAATGAAACAATGTTGTTACTCATGTTGTTACTCTTAGACTCACGCCCAGCCTGCTGGCCTGCTGTTTCCTTCAGCTCCCAAGGATTCTATGATTTATACATTGTTGCAAATGTGTTTTGCTTTGAGGCAAGGATAAGCGAGCCGGCGCGCAGATAGTTTCACTTTCACTCCTGCTGCAATGGAAGCTGCCATTTACTCCGTGAGTGGCGGCTGCCATGTTGGCTGGGCTAATTTGCATACAGTCGCTCTGATTGGCTGTTGAGCGTCCTGAAGAAATGGTCAATTTCAATATTACGCTTTTATTAGTTAAGATGGATGCTTCAATGTCACTCCAATAT
>PVJC01006622.1:0-54288 GCA_004026665.1 Murina feae
TATTATTCCGATTATTACAGTTGTTCCTCTTTTTTCTTCCCATAGCTCGCCTCCTCCCAGTTTCCACCCCACCCTCTGTCCTTACCCCCCTCCCCCTCTGTTCTCATCTGTAGGTGTACAATTATTGTCCATTCTCTTCCTGCACCCCCAACACCCTTTTCCCCCCGAAAATTGTCAGTCCAATCTCTTTCTATGCCTCTGATTCTATTCTATTCACCAGTTTATTCTGTTCATCAGATTTTTTATTCACTTGATTTTTAGATTCACTTGTTAATATGTATTTGTTGTTCATAATTTTTATCTTTACTTTTTCTTCTTCCTCTTCTCAAAGGATACCTTTCAGTATTTCATATAGTGCTGGTTGGGTGGTGATGAACTCCTTTAGCTTTTTTTTGTCTGTGAAGCTCTTTATCCGATCCTCAATTCTGAATGATAGCTTTGCTGGGTAAAGTAATCTTGGCTGTAGGTTCTTGCTATTCATCACTTTGAATATTTCTTGCCACTCCCTTCTGGCCTGCAGAGTTTCTGTTGAGAAATCGGCTGACAGACGTATGGGTGTCCCCTATAGGTAACTGACTGCTTTTCTCTTGCTGCTTTTAAAATTCTCTCCTTGTCTTTTGCTCTTGGCATTTTAATTATGATGTGTCTTGGTGTGGTCCTCTTTGGATTCCTTTTGTTTGGGGTTCTCTGTGCTTCCTGAACTTGTAAGTCTATTTCTTTTACCAGGTAGGGGAAGTTTTCTGTCATTATTTCTTCAAATAGGTTTTCAATATCTTGCTGTCTCTCTTCTTCTGGCACCCCTATAATTGTGATGTTGGTACGCTGAAGTTGTCCCAGAGGCTCCTTACACTGTCTTCGTATTTTTGGATTCTTTTTTCTTTTTGCTTATCCATTTGGGTATTTTTTGCTTGTTCGTATTTCAATTCTTTGACTTGGTTCTTGCGTTCCTCTAATCTGTTGTTGGATCTCTGTATAATATTCTTTATTTCAGTCAGTGTATGCTTAATTTCTAGTTGGTCCTTTTTCATATCCTCGAGGGTCTCATTAGATTTATTGAGGGTCTCACTAAATTTATTGGCAGTTTCTATAAAATTCTTGAAAAACCTTATAACCATGGTTTTGAACTCTATATCCTGTTGTTTGCTTTCCTCCCTTTCTGTCATTTGTTATCTGTTTCTTTGTCTCTGTATTTTGGCTGCTTCCCTGGATTGATAGAGTGGCTTTCTGTGTTAGGTGATCACTGAGAGGAAATGACCTCCAGGTCACTTGGTTATGGGAATTAGCTGTGTCTACAGTGGGAGAACTTCTGTGCTGGAGACACCCTTATGGGGCAAGAGTTGTTTCAGTGGGGCTTTGGTGCTCACAAAGTCTGCCTCGAGTGTGTCCCTTGTGAGTCTGAGGAGTTGTATTTAGGATTGTACTATTCAGACCCCTGGGTGTGCTGGCACTTGTATCTCCAAGGGGGTGCTATTTTTAGCTTCTGCCTGGGGCTTCCCAGCCTTTTATATGCAAAAGTCTCTGCATGCAGCTTGGGTGGGGCGGGTTCTCGAGAAGTCTACAGGGCGGAGCAACCAGCTATGGCCAATTCTCAGCTCTGCCCTAAGAGGCACCGGGTCTCAAGCCACTCTGGAATTTCTCCCAGTGCCCAACAGTCCAGCTCCTCCCCATATGATTCTGAGTCCCCAGAAACTTGCCTGGAACTGGAGTTCAGAGCCGTCGGGAGTTTGTGCCTCCCTCTGGTACGAAATGCTGCCAGCCCTTTCCACGAGCCCCTTCGCGCGCACCTCCGTACCTCTGCACTTTATTTCCGCACCTCCTCTGAGTCTCAGTCTCTTTCTAGCTTTAGAATTTCCACCCAGTCTGCCTTCCTGTGGGTCTGGGTGGTGTCCGTTTTTTCTTTTCATTGTTGTTTTAAAATAGTTGTGCACGGCCGCAATTCCGATGTTCACCTATGCCGCCATCTTGGTTTCTCTACCTGTTTTCAATAACTAAAGCATTAATTAACCTTTGTAATTTCAGAATATTGACGGTCAGATTTTTTTTTCTTAGTCAAGCTCTACTACATTTTATACTGAAAGAATAATACAGTAACATTTTCATTGGGTTGGAATGCATTTTGCCTCCCTTTTTCCTCCTTAATAATAAACTTCTAGATATCTGCATGGTGTTTGAAGTTTTGGGGCATCATCTGCTGAAGTGGATCATCAAGTCTAATTATCAAGGGCTTCCACTGCCTTGTGTCAAAAAAATCATTCAGCAAGTATGTATCTTAGTATTTTCTATGTGTGATTTTTTTTTATATTCTTGAAGTGTCAGGAGTTTCCTGTTTCCAATAGAAGTTTTATTTTTAAAATTAGGCTTTTTTAATTGCTAAAATTGTTTTTATTCAGTCCATAGGGTTCACTGTATTCTGTTGTTAAACATTTTATCAAAACCATTTCCCCCCAGTTCATTTTCTATAGCCCTGGCCAATTTGGCTCAGTGGATAGAGTGTCAGCCCACAGACTAAAGGGTCCTGGGTTCTAGTCCAATCAAGGGCATATACTTTGGTTGCAGGTTCAATTCCCCAGTCCTGGTTGGGGTGCCTGCGGGAGATAACTAATCGATGTTTTTCTCTCCCTGTCTCTCCCATCCTTTCCATTCTCTAAAATCAGTGGAAAAAAATATCTTTGGGTAAGGATTAATAACAACAAAACAATTTCTATATAATACTAGAGGGGAAGCTGTGTGCAGTTCCTGATTTTTGGAAATTTGGAGCCCTTATTTAGAAGTTCTGGTTACAAATAGTAATTCGATGGTACTAAAGAATTGCTATGTCGCCCTAGCCAGTTTGACTCAGTGGACAGGGTCGACCCACAGACTGAAGTATCCTGGGTTTGATTCCAGTCAAGGGCTTATACCTCGGTTTGATATCCGGCCCTGGTCTGGATATGTACAGGAGGCAACTGATATTGATGTGTCTCTCCACATCGATGTTTCTCTCTCTCTGTCTCTTCCTCCCTTCCACTCTTCCTAAAAATCAATGGAAAAATATCCTTAGGTGAGTATTAACAAAAAAAGGAATTGTGAGGTCAAATCATTACAATCTCTTTTTATAACATTGTTCATGGGCACTTTCTTTTTTTTTTAAATGTTTTTATTGATTTTTTTTTTGAGGGGGGTTTTTTTAGAGAGACAGACAGACAGACAGACATCCATGTGAGAAACATGTATCATCTGCCTCCTGCACACCCCCTACTGGGAATCGACCCAGCAACCTGGGCATGTGCTCTGACAGAGAATCAAACTGGCAATCTTTTGGTGCATGGGATGACACTCAACCAACTGAGCCACACTGATCAGGTCTGTGGGCATTTTCTGATATTATAAGTACCTTTCAGTGTTCAGTAAAGAAGTTTACTGTCAGGAAAGCATTAATATATCAAAGGGCAAATCATTTGTTTTGACATTGTGTTTTGGTGGAAAGAACTCCACACTGGGAAGCAAAAGTTCTTCATCAACAAGGAAATTTGAATTACAAAATACCTAAATCTCTTTCACCACCTACTAGTACATTTCAATATTTAAAGGGCATGTGTACCATTTTTTTCTCAGTCTTTATAATATACTTAAAAATGTCTCCAAGTAGAATTCACTTTGTAAAATTTGGAAGAACTTTTTATTATAAATAAGTTAAGCTCTTGCCTTCATTCTTAATTCACAGTTAATCTTTGTGCTTTAAAAAATACCTTATTCTCTGTGGAAAGCTACCACATTGTTTGCATAGTTTTATTTTTTTTTTAAGTTATTGTGATTTCTTCCTTTTTCAGAAAGACTTGTCGTTTGTGTTTGCAAGTCTCCTGCTCTGTTCCCACACAGGTATTACAGGGTCTGGATTATTTACACAGCAAGTGCCGGATCATCCACACTGACATTAAACCAGAAAACATCTTGTTGTCAGTGAATGAACAGTACATCCGGAGGCTGGCTGCAGAAGCCACAGAATGGCAGCGGTCTGGAGCTCCTCCACCTTCTGGATCTGCAGGTATGTTTGTTTTGGGGGCTCTGCTCTCATTAGCAGTTAAGTCAAGTTCCTATTTTTATTCTATTACTAGGCAGTTAGGTAAATCACGTTCATCTTCTATAATAATAAAAGCGTAATATGCAAATCAACCAATTGACTGAATAGCAGAACGACTGTCAGGATGACCATGCTATGACAGGCACTGACACCAGTCCAGTCAAGGTGGGTGCAATTGGTCATGGCGGGGAGCACCATTGCCCCACGATCGCCCTGCAGAGGGAGGCCCAGGCCACTGGCCGGCAGGGTGATCCATGGTGCGGGGGAGAGTCCACGATCATCCCAAAGAGGGAGGCTGAGGTGCTGCGGCGGGTGGGCGGGGCCTCCCGCTACAGATGTGATGAGTTGCGGAGCCACAGCTTGGGGGCGGGGAGGTGACACTGAGGCAGGTGGGCAGGGCCTCCCTCTGTGGGGCTATCTATCCTGGGGCTCTGGGAGTGTGAGAGGGCTGAGGCTAGGCTGAGGAAGACACACATACATACATCCAGTGCATGAATTTTATGCACCAAGCCTCTAGTCTAATCTAATAAAAGTGTAATATTGAAATTGACCGTTTCTACGGGATGTCTAAGCCATGCCCATCAGCCAGTCAGAGTGGCTGTATGCAAATTAACCCAGCCAAGATGGAGGCCGGCAGCTTCGGAGGCAGGTGCAGTGCAGGTGTCAGGGTGAGCAGGGCGTGCCGGGCAGGTGACAGGCCAGGGGGTGGGTGGGTGGGTGGGTGGGTGGGGCGCTATAGGTGAGTGGCAGGCCACAGGTTGGGCGGGTACAGGCCAGGCTGAGGGACCCCCGAGTGCACAATATATTGTGCACCAGGCTCCTAGTTTAACAATAAGGTACAGTAAGTGCTTATGTGTACAAAATAGTCCCAGTTTTCCAAATATTTTTTTTACTCTCAGTATTGCTTCTATAATTAGAAGGAAAATACTAGAGATTGTGTCTTTGGGAATATATATATGTGTGGTACACTTGACTCTTGAACAACCAGGGAGTTAAGCACATGGATCCCCGTGCATTAAAAAATTTGCTTTGTTAAATCATAGCGAAATCTTTTCTAAACGAAAAGGTTTATTGAGCCACATGCTAGCCAGAGATAGGCCTGGGTCCTGGAGCATGCAATCTAAACCATCAGCAGCAGGGCTACATGGAGAAGACAGCAATGTCCACCCTTCTGGGATTTGTGGCTCTTTTAGGCAAACAGTTTAGGGGGAAGAAAGATGTAAGTTGTTTTGAAAGAATTTATAGGTAAAGGGCTAGTTCTGGGATAGGTGTGAAGGAAGAAATGTTTATTCTTTAAGATAGGTTGTGTGCAATAATCTGGAAATATCATGCATAAGCAGGATGCAGTTATACTTGGTGATCAGCTATTAGGCTGTTCTCTCTGAAATAGTCACCTGGAGGTTAATTGAAAGTTTCAGCATACATTCAGGAATGTTATCAGTCTTTGTTGGTTTTGGCCTGCAGTCATTAAGAGATTAACCTCTCATCTCTCCCTTTCACCCTCCAGCCTGCTATAATTTAATTTAGGACACCTCAAAAATTTTTTTTCTTGCCCGGTTGGCATGGCTCAGTGATTGAGCATCAACCTATGAACCAGGAGGTCACTGGTTCAATTCCCAGTCAGGGCTCATGCCTGGATTGCAGGCTCAATCCCCAGTAGGAGGTGTGCAGGAGGCAGCCAATCCATGATTCTCTCCCATCACGGATGTTTCTACCTCTCCCTCTTCTTTCCTCTCTGAAATCAATAAAAATATATTTAAAACAATTTTTTTTGTTGTTAGCTTAACACTCTTGACTCTCCCAAAACTTTACTAATAGCCTACTGTTGACCAGAAGCCTTACCAATAACATACAGTTGATTAACACATATTTTATATGTTACATTTTATATACTATATTCTTACGGAAAAGTAAGCTAGAGAAAAGAAAATGTTAAGAAAATCATCAGGAAGAGAAAAAAATCCTCAAGTATGTGGAGCCACACAGTTAAAACCTTTGGCAGCTGTATATGTAAAAGCTGGTTCATGAAAAATATTTTCTCTTACGATTTGATGGCTATTTTTGATGTGTTTATCTCTTACCGTGTTCATTTATGGATCAGTGATCTTTGTAGGATCATGATAATACCTATTAAAACCTTGAGTTTAGGCATTGGTGCGAACAGACTTTGAATCCTGGCTTCATCATCAGCTGAGTTTCCTTGAGCAAGTCATTTGACTTCGCTATTTTCTCATGTAGGAGTTATTGGGATTAAATTTCATGTTAAAGCAGTTGGCGTTGTGCCATATAACATTATGTGCTAAATAAACATTGGCTACTGTGATTACAATAACTATTTCCGCTTAAAGTTCAGATTTTAATTTTAATAGTTTAATTATAATTGAGGACCTTTTTAAAAAAGATTTTTCATTGAGTTTTTAGAGAAAGAAGGGATGGAGAGAGAAACATCAATGCAAGAGTGAAATATTGATCAGCTGCCTTCTGTGTGCCCCCTACTGTGGATTGAGCCCTCAACCTGGGCATGTGATCTGAACCAGCAACCTTTCCTTGCACAGGATAATGCCCAACTGAGTCATACTGACCAGGGCTGAGGAACTTCCTTGATCTTCAAATTGAAATTATCAGTTATTAGGCTTCCTTTGATAGGCAGTATCATAGGCTTCCTTTAAAAAGGAAAACTCAAGCCCTAACCGGTTTGGCTCAGTGGATAGAGCGTTGGCCTGCGGACTGAAGGGTCCCTGATTGATTCTGGTCAAGGGCATATACCTTGGTTGTGGGTACATCCCCAGTGGGGGGTGTGCAGGAGGCAGCTGATCGATGTTTCTCTCTCATCGATGTTTCTAACTCTCTCTCTCCCTTTCTGTAAAAAAGTCAATAAAATATATTTTTTAAAAAAAGAAAACTCAAGAAGAGGGAAATGGATAGTTTCTGATGAGCATAGCATTTCTTTTTGTTTTCCAAAATGAAAAGGTTATAGAAATTTTACCCAACAGTATGAATACAGTTAATACTACTGATTAAGAGGGAAATTTTCTGTTTTTGCCACAATTTTTAAAAATTTTAAAGGGAGACCAAAGATTCTTCCTCTCACCTAAGCTAAACTAATGTCCATGATATGCTATGTAGCAAATTACTATGGGTCTTGATGACACTCTTCATTTGAAACTGACAAGTAATAAGGGGAAGAATTAGATGCGAAGCCTGGGTAGGGATGAGGGGGTTGTTTTCTGTCATATTCTCTTAAGCGGTATGTGTGAATGGGATTTTAGCAGCATTAATCATGGAAACCAGAAATGGTGTATTGGCTCTGCATGTATGCTTTCTGAAGAATTTAATTCATTTAAATTTATTTTAAGTTAGTCAACTTTTATATGCATTACTTCTTTCTTTTAAAAAATGTTTCTGTCAAAGTTGCTTAAGTAATTGTCTCTACAGTATAAACTGTACAAGAGAGATTTTTCTTTCTGGTGTGGTATCGTACATGAGCATTACTTTATTTTTGCTGAATGCCAGGATTCTTACTTGGTTTTCTTTTCTTTTCAGTCAGTACTGCACCCCAGCCTAAACCAGTAAGTATAAGTTGTTTCTATATTTAATTCTCATCTATGGGGCAGGGATTCTGCTGTTCTGGACAATGACAGTTTGTTTAGAATTTGAAAAAACAAAGTAAAAAATATTCTTGTGCTTCTATAATTTTCTCCAATAAATTCCATGCATCTTTGGCAAGTTGGTACTGGTGAGTTATCTATAAATTGGAGTGTGTCCGGGAGTACACCAGCCCCCTAGGCTGCTCAGAGGACCAAGATTTGTTGTTAATTTTGTTTTTATTTGGTTTGATAAGAGTATACACTTTTTTTGAAGTTAATGAAAAATGTCAGTTAGGGAAAGAGTGACATTTGATTAGGAAGTAATTAAAGTTAACAGTTATCTCCAACTAGGGGTAATGGATTAGCCACCTGAAGGCTTTATCTGTTTGTAATCTCCGCCCAGGCTGACAAAATGTCAAAGAATAAGAAGAAGAAATTGAAGAAGAAGCAGAAGCGCCAGGCAGAATTACTAGAGAAGCGAATGCAGGAAATTGAGGAAATGGAGAAAGAGTCGGGCCCTGGGCAGAAAAGACCAAACAAGCAAGAAGAATCAGAGAGTCCTGTTGAAAGACCCTTGAAAGAGAACCCACCTAATAAAATGACCCAAGAAAAACTTGGTATAAATAGAGCATCACAAAAATTACTTTATAGCAAAGTTTAATATTATCATTGTTATATGTAATGGTTTCATGCATACAGCACATCTTTGGGGGTGTCCTTATATAGTAAGAATACAGAATTTGTCATAAATGTTAGGTAGGTGATGTTCAGATATAATTTCTAACTTTTCTCAAGAAATGCAACATAGACTTCATTTAGCAGTTGGGTAAGGATAAGATCTTTGTCCTTCTCTATGTAGGTTTTAGTTGTTCAATTGTGTTTTTACATAACTGTGTAAGTTCTAGAAAGTATTTTGATCTTGTGGAGAAAATTTTCTGTTATTTCACTCCTATGCATACACATGCATCCTTTTTGTCTGTTTATTCCTTAGAAGAGTCAAGCACCGTTGACCAGGATCAAACACTTGTGGAATGTGGTGTAGAGGGTGGTCCAGCAGAAATTAATTGCAATGGAGTAATTGAAATCGTTAATTATACTGAGGACAGTAATAAAGAAACACTGAGGCTTACAGACGACCTACACAATGCTAATGACTCTGATGTTCAAAATTTGAAGCAGGAAACTAGTTTCCTAAGCTTCCAAAATGGAGACAGCAGCACATCTCAAGAAACAGACTCTGGTACACCTGTAACCTCTGAGGTGTCAGACACTGTGGTGTGTCCGTCTTTATCAAATGAAGACCAGTCACTCAGTGAACAGGACATTAGTCAGCTTCAAGAAAGTATTCGGGCAGAGATACCTTGTGAAGATGAACAAGACCAAGAACATAACGGACCACTGGACAGCAAAGGTACCTATGCAGAATATGTCCCCAATACTCCCTCCCGCATACATAGTCATGAATTTCTAAACTAAAAGTACCGTGGTTTTTGTTAATAAAGCTTTACAGCAGGTATCCAAGTGACCTTTTAAATGTGTAAGTCTGTAGGTAACTGAATTTTATTGGTCGTGTAATGGGTGCACAGCCAAGAAGGTAAACGTTTAAGTCTGGAAACTCAAGGTGTTGCTATTCTCCTTTTGTCTTAGTTAGGTTATTGTAAGTTGCCAGTTGGGGGCCTGGGTGTATTACCTCAGAGTTTTATTAACTTTGGATAGTTCTGTTCATTGAACAGTCTTATTGATGATGCCTGTTGTCTATAGGAAAATCTGCTGGAAATTTTCTTGTTAACCCCCTGGAGCCAAAGAATGCGGAGAAGCTCCAAGTGAAGATTGCTGATCTTGGAAATGCCTGTTGGGTGGTAAGTTAAACTAGTCTCAGTGCTTTGTTTTGAAGCAACTAGTAATGAATGAGATTTGAACGTAGTTCTGCTCACAGAAGAAAACATCTTCAGTTCTATACCCAGATTGCCAGTTAACATTTTAGTGACTATTTTTTCACTTCTTATAGGAAAGTTCAAATATATTTATTAGAGAGAATGATATAATGAAACAATCCTGCCCTGTTAGGCATTTATTAACAGATCACCCTGCGAGGTTATTTTCGGTCACTGGACTTGTCAGGTTTAGTTTGGAGTCTCTTTTTATCCACATTATGGGGTTTTCAAATAGCTTGATTTTTAAAAGAGGAGTCTCTCTACTCCCTTTGCCAATTTCTCCACACATCAGTACTTATCTTCACGTCACTCATAAATAACTTGACTGTATTGATCCCAATTCTTTTTTTCAATTTTAGGTATTACTTCTTCCTCCTGAAAAGTAAGACTAATTTACCACCACTGCACTTATCCCCAGTCCTCCCAATTTATATGATTTTTAGCTAGGTATTTATTTTGTGTTTCATTATTAGGATTCTACCGCTATCTTTAGCTGAACTGAACTTGTATTGTGTTAGGATTTCTTTTCCTTTTCGCCTAATACTATTTCATGCTTAGACGACTTTGTACACTTATCGCTTAATTCAACCCCACATTTTCGCCCAGTGGTGTGAATACTTACACTATAACACAAAAAGATACCTTGATATTCTTTCACCTTCTTTTTCCTTAAAAATCTCTATCCTGGAACCTGGAGTCTTCTGTCTATTCATCCTCTGGATTGCCCTATAGGCCTATTTCTGCCATTTGGGATCCTTTACTATCATCTTGGGGAATATTGTTTACTTTCTTAAATCCCCTGTTTCTGTCTCTGATCCTTCTTGTTTTTGTTTTTGTTCCATTGTTTGGAGTACATATAACTTCAGTAGTTTCCTAAGAAAGGATGTGTGAGATTTAGCAGGCAGAGGGCGCCTTGTGTGTCTGATAATGTTTTTTTTTCTGCTTTTACAGTCAGTTGGCTGGGCATCAAGTTCTAGGTTGAAAATCATTTTCCCTCAAGTGTGGTTGTAATTGCTCCATTCTTATCTTTTAGTTTCCTGTCTTGTTGCTGCTAAAGCTCAGTGCCATTCTGATTCCTGACCCTTTATATGAAGCCTTTCCCCAGGGAAGTCTGTGGGATATCACTTCACAGCAGTGCGCCTCACTAGCTCTGTTTTCATCCATTATGCTATGGACTCAATAGTGAAATTCTAATTCCTTGGTTTTATTTTCTATCTTTTAATTCTCTTCTCCCTGGTCTCTGTTCTCTTGCTCTGAAGTAGCATTATTCAAACGTTAGACCTCTTATGCAGGTGCTCTCATTTCTGATGTTTCTCTCCTATTTTCTTTTGTTTTATTTTCTGGAAGATTTTTCTTTCCCAGTGGGAGAGGGATGGCAGTTTATTGTCCAACACTCAGAAGAGGGGTGGCCAGGGGGCTCCGTCTGCATCTCCTCCCCGCATTTGGCTAAATCAACCACTTCTCTTTCCAAATCCCCAGGCTGTGTAAGATAGACAAGGACCCCCACCCACACCCCTACCCCCATCCCACCCCCAGGAGAGGTTTAGGCAGATGGTGGGCTTGGGGTAAAGTTCAAGTATTCAGTTCTCCCTCCCAGATTACACTGTGCCCAGGCCATGAGAGCAGATCCCACCCGTGGGGTTTCTGGTGATGTTCATAGCCCTTTTCTCAGAAACCTCAAGATGAGCTCCCTACGCCCTTTCCCTGACCATCACAAACCACAGTCCTAAACCCTAGAGTCTGTGCAAGGAGGCCTCTGCCCCCCCTGGCATGGAGTGATGGGGCAGGCAGCCTTCTCAAGTAGTGACGTCTCGGAGCAAGTGGTAAGGGGAAGGGAGAGGGCTGAGGACCTCAGGAGGCAGGTTGCGAGGGACCTGGTGGATAAAGCCAGACAGCTCAGTCTGCCTCCTCACCCCACACCCCGGGCCCCTAATCCCTGAGAATCCGCCGGCCAAGGCAGTATAGGTGGGGAGGCGGGCAGTTAAGTAGGTCCTTGTCCCCCAGCCCCGGCCAGCCCTGATGGGGACATGAAGCTTTGGAAGGGCCAGGACTGGGCTCCAGGTCAGCTCTCAAGCTCCAACTTTGCAGAACAGCTGAATCTGGGGTACAGGATAGGCCCACTCACCCCCATATCCCATGTCCTGGCTTGTGGCAGAGTGGTCGGGACAAGGGGTGGGGGTGTCCTAAGGGCGTTATAAAAAGCTAAACCCATTAAAAACTTGGGGAAAAGTGCCTCCTAACTTCTAGCTTTCCCAAGTTATCAACCTCCTCAAAGCCCAGCAGGGAGAGCCAAGCCCAGAGAGGGGGCCCATTAGCACCATGTATTGTTGAGGTGCCCCTGCAGCCTGAACGACCCCAAGCAGGGGCCCTTCAAAGCTGGAGTGCCACTTGTTAAAGCTTCTGTACTCTTGAGGGGAGACCCCTTCGGGGGACAGGTGAGGGAAGAAAGCTTGGCCAAAGTCCAGGCAGGCATCTTAGCTGGGACCCCAAAGAACCCCTCCTGGGGTCATGACTTAAAAAATCTTCGTACCACA
Organism: Murina feae; assembly: GCA_004026665.1. Taxonomy (NCBI): domain Eukaryota; kingdom Metazoa; phylum Chordata; class Mammalia; order Chiroptera; family Vespertilionidae; genus Murina; species Murina feae. The sequence goes on from PVJC01006622.1 coordinate 12,116, forward strand.
AACTGGCCCAACAGAACCACAGCCAGAACTATCAGCACATTCCAGATGGGCCTGTTGCCATCCAGCCACCCCTCTGTGCCATCCATGGGCAATGTAGTGATGCAGAATGAAGTCAGCCACAAAGCGATCACCTGGCCCAGGAAATGGGTCAGGCCTCACTGGTAGACATAGAGGGCCAGGCAGTAGCCAAATCCCTGGAGAGCCACCACCCTGCCCTCAAATAGTTGATGCCACTCTCAAATAGGCTGGAGGCAGTCTTGGTGAAGTACTCGTAGGCGTTCTCTGGTGTCAACTGCAGATGCTGCAACATGGTGTAGCACTGGTTGATGTCATCCCAGATGATGTCGAGCTGCCGACCCCCCTGCCCCAAGGTGCTGGCAGGCTCTGGGGACAAGGTGACCATCTCTGGGTCAGCGGTGGCAACCGACCCCTCAGCTGCTTCTCCTGCTGATGGCGGTAAAAAAACGTTTCAGAAAACCTCCTCTGTGTCCCGGGCTACCTGCGCTTGGGAGGACAGGGTCCTTGCCCAGACGCCATTTTTCAGGTCCCAGGGAAGAGCATTGTTATCCCAGACCCCGGCCTAGGCCAAGGATGGCTCAATGGGGCCGAGGCTGGAGATCCCAAGGGGATGCTTCAGGGTCCAGATGCAGTTTCTGCAGGTCCCAGTGCAGGCCTCGGCAGCCAAGAGGCTTCGGGGAGCATAGAGGAGCCAGCAGCTCTTCTGGAATATTTTTTAACTTGTTCTCAAGAAGCCTTATTTTTACTCTCCAAGTTTTTTGGCTCTCTGATTAACTTTCAGAGGATATTGATCATTTTCCCCATTTGTACATTTTCTTGCTGTAAGGTGTTCCCTCCTTTCTATTTAGATTCACTAAACAAAGGACCGAAAGACCACGTGAATGGAGTTACTAGAAAGCCATTTGGAAGCTCTGCCTGGTTGGATCTTGTTGACTGTTATTCACTATAGAATAATTTGTCTGGGCTGTCTTTTTTTTTTCTCTCATTTTCAATTACAGTTGATATACAAGATTATATTAGTTTCAGGTGTACAACATAGCAATTGGGCATTTATATAATTTACATAGTGATCACTCTGATAAGTCTAGTACCCACCTGGCACCATACATAGTTATTACAATACTAGGGACCCAGTGCAGAAAAATTTGTGCACTCAGCCTGGCCTGTGCCCTCTCGGAGTCTAGGACTCCTCGGGGGTGTCCACCCGCTGGTGTGCCTGGCCAGCGTGGATGAGGGACTGATGGCTGTTTGCAGGCTGGCCAAGCCCCCCAGTGTGGATCCTCACCCCATTGGGGTGTGGCCAGCCTGGGTGATGGGTTGAGGGCCATTTTCAGGCTGCCCACAGTCCCTTCAGGTTTTGGGTCCCTACTGAGGTGCCTGGGAGCCTGGGTGAGGGGCTGATGGCTGTTTTCAGACTTTCAGGCGGCCCACAGCTCCCATTGACCCATTGTCTCAGCAAGGCTGGCTGGAAGCAGGTTTCTGGGGTTTATTTATCTTCTATAATTGATACACTATTCCTTTAAGCCGGGGCCTAGGCATGTAACGAAACCTCCTCTCTGCTTCAGCTCTGGCTTCTATAATGAAACAATGTTTCCCTTAGAAGTCAGGCCCAGCCTGCTTGCTGTTTGCTTCAGCTTCTGATACTTCTAGGATTGAAACAACGTTGCAAATATGTTGTTCCTTGGAGCGGAGAGAAGCCCAGGCAACCCGCAAACAGTTTCACTCCTGCTGCAACAGAAACTGCCTATTTACTCAGCTCCTTGAGTGCCAACCTCCATGTTGGCTGGGTTAATTTGCATACAGTCGCTCTGATTGGCTGATGGGCATGGCTTAGGCATCCCAAAGGGATGGTCAATTTGCATATTATGCTTTTTATTATATAGGATTTTCCTTGCCAGATTGCTCTGGCTAGGACTTCTGATTTGATCTTAGAGGAAAAGCTTTTAGTTTTTCACTGTTAAGTATGAGGTTGGTTGTGGGTTTGTTGTATATGGTCTTTATTATGTTCAGGTACTTTTCCTTTTATGCCCTTTTTTTTTTTAGAGTTTTTATCATATCATTGAATCTTGTTAAATGCCTTTTCTGTATTTATTGAGATGATCATATGATTTGTATCCTTCATTTTGTTGATGTGTTGTAGCACATTGATTTGCAGATGTTTGAACTGTCCTTGTAGCTCTAGAATGAATACCACTTTAAAATGGTATATGATCCTCTTAATGTATTGTATACAGTTTGCTTGTCTTTTGTTGAGGATATTGTTCATCCGAGATATTAGCCTTGTAAAATGAGTTAGGAAGCCTTCTCTCCCTTTCAGTTTTGTGAAAGAGTTTGAGAATAATATATATTAAACCTATGAATATTGGTGGAATTCACCATATGCCCTGTTGTCCTGGTCTTAAGTTTTTTTGGGAGATTTTTTTATTGCTGTTTTAAATTCCTTACTAATGATTGGTCTCTTCAGATTTTCTATTCATAATTCAGTCTAGGAAGATTGTATGATCTAAGAATTTATCCATTTGTTTTAGATTGTTCAATTTAGTGGAATATAGTTTTTCATGATCCTTTGTATTACTGTCGTATTAATTGTAATTTCTCTTTTATTTTTTATTTTATTTGAATCTTTTTTTAATGAGTCTAACTAAAGTTTTATCTTTTTCATTTATATTTTCTATTGTCTTTTCAGTCTATTTGACTTATTTCTGCTATAATTTTTATTTTCTTTCTTCTACTGACTTTATTCCTTTAGGTATAAGGTTAGAATATTATTTGAGAGTTTTATTTCTTGAGATAGGCATGTATGTATAGGTATACTTCATTTTATTGAGCTTCACAAATGTTAGTGTTTTTTACAAATCAAAAGCAGGACATGTTACCTGCAAGAAGGTTACAGCTTGCTTTACAGTGGTCTGGAATCAAACCTACAGTATATCCAAGATATGCCTGTATTGCTGTAAACTTCTCTCTTAATATATATTCCTATCACTGCATATTCCATAGATTTTAGTACATCATATTTTCATTTGTCTCCATGTTTTTTGTGATTTCTCCTTTGATTGTTTTGTTGCCCCAAAGTTGTTGAATAGCATATTGTTTAATCTCCACATATTTATGATTTTTCCAGCTTTCTTCGCGTATATTTTAGTTTCATACCGTTGTGCTCAGAAAAGATACTTGATAGGATGTCAGTCTTAAATTTATTAAGACTTCGTTGTGTCCTGACCTATGGTCTCTCCTCAGGAATGTTCTTCAAGTGTGTACTTGAAGAACATGTATTTTGTTGGTTTCGGGATGTTCTGTATATATGTTAAGTCCATCTGATTTGATGTGCATTTACTGGTAAGGTCAGTGTTTCTTCATTGACTTGCTATCTTGATGCTCTGCCCATTGGTGGAAGTGGGATGTTAAAGTCTCCTGCCTCTACTGCAGCGGTCGCCAACCTCTCAGACCTCGCGCACCACTGGTTGGCGACCACTGCTCTATTGTGTTTGTCAGTTTCTCTTTTTTAGGTCTGTTAATAATTGCTTTATATATTCTAGTGTTCCTGAGTTTTGTGCATATAAGTAAATGTTGTCTTTTTGTTGGATTGTCTCCTTTATCATTATGTAATGTTCATTTTTATCTCATTCCTTTTTGTGACTTGAAATCTAATTTGATGTAATTGTGGCTATACTCACTTTTTTTGGATGCCATTTGCTTGGAATGTCACTTGTCACCCTTTTGCTTTTGAGCCTTTGTTTATCTTTGGAACTCAGATGAGTCTTCTGAAAAGGCAGCCTATACTTGGTCTTGATTTTTAATCCATCCAAGTTACTTTGTGCCTTTTGAATGGTGAGTTCGGTCTATTTACATTTAAGGTGAGTAATAATAAATGAGAACATACTGACAAATTATTCCTTATTATGTTGTGTGTTCATTACCAAATTTAAGTAGCTGTTGTTATTTTTAATGCTTTCTTTCCCCCTTTAACCTTTATGCTCTAAGTCAGTTTTCCCAACGCGGGGCACTCAGGGAGGCAATTAGAGGGTAAGTTGGTTTTATAAAATCTTTTTTTATTTTTTTTATTTATTATTTCAGAGAGGAACAGAGAGGGAGAGAGAGAGATGGAAACATCAATGATGAGAGAATCATTGATGGCTACCCTCTGTACGCCCCCTATTGGGGATCGAGCCTGCAACCCTGGCATGTGCCCGTGACCAGAATCGAACCCAGGACCCTTCAGTCCACAGGCTCTATCCACTGAGCCAAACCAGCCAGGGCGAGAATAAGTTATTAACAGTGAATTTTTTGCATTTCTTATGGTTCTAGGGGCCTCTTATACAGCATATGAATATATATTGTGACATATTTATGCATTTCAGTTCTCTATTATATGTTTGCAACTTTATTTGCTATTTTCTCATATCACTTCATATAATTATTTAATAATTTATTAGTGATTTCTTCCTCAGTACTTCAGCTGTCCTTTCATTCTTTTTTTCTCTTTCATGTGTTCTTTGGAAGTTTGTTTAGACCAAGTTAATGGCCTTTTAGGCTTCCTCCACATGAATAGGGGTTCACTTTTTGAATAATAATAATTACATGTCACAGAGGGGGGCATCAGGGTTTTAGAGATGCTTCATGGCTAAAAAAGGGTTGGGAACCACTGCGCTAATTGCTTAATACTGTATGTTGTAATATAGTTGCAATTTCCCCTCTATTATCATGTTGCTTAATGTTCTGTGTAACTTTGCCATTTTGTTTCCAAAAGGGCTCCTTTCAGCATTTCTTGTCAGGCAGGTGTTATGGTGATGAACTCCCTCAGCTTTTGTTTTGTCTTAGAAAGCACTTCTCCTTAATATCTGAAGGATAACTTTATTCCATAAATTATTCTTGGCTGGCAGTTTGTTGTTTTCATCCTCACCCTAAAGTATGTTTTGTTTTTAATTGATTTGAGAGAAAAAGAAACACCAGTGTGAGTGAGAAACATCGATCAGTTGCTCCAGGCAGGAATGGAACCTGCAAGTTTTTTCTGTACGGAGACAACACTACAACCAACAACTTGAGCCACCAGGCCAAGTTTTAATCTTTCAGTATTTTCGATATGTCCTTCCACTCCTAGCCTAATGAGGGTTCCTGTGTAAGTTATTTTCTTCTTTTTCCCTGGCTGCTCTTACAGTTCTTTAGCATTGACTTTTGCCAGTTTAATATAATGTGTCTTAGAGAATGTCTCTTTGTATTGAGATAACTAGGTGTTCTTTGACCTTCCTGTATGTCCAACTCATCTAGGTTTGGGAACTTGTCATCTATTATTTCTTTAAATAGGCTCTCTGTCCCCTTCTCCATCACTTCTCCTTTTGGGATACCCATTATTCTTATATTGCCCTTTCTGATGGAGTGGGATAGTTCTCACAGAGTTGCATGTCTTTTTAAAATCTTAGTTTTCTCTGCTCTTTCCCCGAATCATCTGTAGATTCTTACATTTGATCCTGCTAATTGTTTCCAGCCAGTCTGCTCTAATTCCAGTGCTTCCTCATGTATTCTTTATCTTACTTGTTGAATTTTTCAGCTCCTGATTTTTTGTTTGGTTCTTTTTTGGAGTTTAAATATCTTTTGTACAGCACTCCTTTTGTTCAGTAATTTTATTCTTGAACTCATCGGACTGCCTTTTTGAGTTTTCTTGTATCTCCTTGAATTTTGTTTCATGACAGCTGTTTTGAATTCTGTGTCAGATCAGTCTTCCATGACACTGAGTTTAGTTGCTGGACAGATGTCATTTTATTTTTGTACTGCTGTGTTACCATGATTATCCATGGCGCTTGATTCCTCTACTGGCGCCTTTGAAGTAGTGAACACTTCTCTTGCTTAGGTGCAGTTTTGTTTCATTTTAACAATTCAACAAGTTGGTACTTGGAGGCCTCTTTCGTTTTCCAGTAGGTGGCACTATAGCACAAGTGTTTGGTTTCTCTTGCCTGAGAGGACTCCAGGTGTATTTGACAGCCAGCATTTTCTTTCTTTTTAAATCTTTATTGTTGACAGTATGCATATGCCCCCTTTTCCCTCCCATTGACCCCTTCTAGCCAGCCCAAGAGTTAGTATTTTCTACCCTCCGCAGCTGCTGTCAGAGATGTCACAGGTGCTCTCTTTGTAGCTACTTGTGCCTCCAGGTCACTGGTGCCTTCCAGTGTTGCTGCAGCCACAGTTTTCACTGGAGTCACCAGGATGATGTGTACTCCACTATGTCCACGGTTGTCTGAGTCTCACGTGCCACCACCATGGCAGAGAGCCAGGGTCACCAGCACTGCTGTAGCCAGGGGAGGGAGCCAGAGTTGCTGCTGCCCTTTTCGTTTTCCGGGTGTTGTGGGTGTAGTCATGAGCCCCTTCTTCTCTGATTCTGCCATGCTCACCGGAGTGTGGATTCAGCTGCCACCGTGGGACAGGCATCCTCATTGCTGGTCCTCTAATTCTACCTTTCCTTGCATTCCAATCCACCTACCTCAGACGGACGATGTGTGGATCTCTCGCGCATCCTAGTGAGCTGATCAGTATTCCAGTCATTTTAGATTGAAGGGGGAAGACCAAGGGTGTGCCTCACTCTGCCATGATGCTGATGTCACTCTCAGGAATTCTTCATAGGTGCTGTTTTAAGGTTCTTGAAACTTGAAACCTATATCTTAAAAATAAATGGTTATTCTGTAACTTGTGTATATATGTTTGCAAAATAATTTGGAGTAGACTGTAAAGCAAAGTGCCGTTTGGAGGTAATAGCATCAAAATGATATTTAACACATTAGCTAAATAAAAACTTTAGGAAAAATTTAGAGAATTTATTTTAATCTCCATTATTAAGCAATCATGACTTGTTACTTTTTAGAATAAATGAATTTTAAAATACTGTTTTCTTCTGTATTTACTCAGCATAAACATTTCACTGAAGATATTCAAACAAGGCAGTATCGCTCCTTGGAAGTTCTGATAGGATCTGGCTATAGTACCCCTGCCGACATCTGGAGCACAGCATGCATGGTAGTGTTTTTTCTCTTTGTCCTTCACTTGTTATTTGGTAATAACATGCCCTTGCCCTGTTTGCTCATTTCACTAGACTAGCAAATTAAGAAAGTGAAAAAGTATTTTTTGTATGACTTATCATTAGTATTCTAAATCCTGTGTCTGGAGACGTCTGAATTCAAAAGCTGGATGTAAACATCTAGCTTTCCATTGGTTCCTGCCAAATTCCCGTTAGGTGAAGGAACCAACTGTTTCTTACTAAAGTGGGGGTGGGTCCAGGTGGATTGTAGACAACTACTAGGAGGTAGTGTCGATTTGTTTAGGAACTGTTTCAGTCTGTAAAATTCAACAGTTACTCAGACATCTTTGCACTTCATGAAATGTGAAGCTCAATCATTCATAAGTTGCTGCTTTTGTCCCAGGCAAGCAACTATTCAAATGGTTAGATTTAGTTGCTACTAAATGATTTCCCACAAACAGCCTCATGTTGGAATGTGTTATGTTGTTTCCTGAAATGAGTATACTCTTTACTTGTAATTGTGTGCTTATTTGCTTGTTTCTCTTCCACTAGGTTATAAGAACCAGCAGGAGTCATGTGTTACGTATAGCAAGTGTCTGGTTAAGACCCTGGCACATTTTGAGTGTGCCTTTGCAATGCAGTTGTGATGCTAAATACCTAGAATTGTCGCAGATTTCACAAGTTAAGGGCATGGTTTCCCTCAAGGCTGCCTCTGAGGCCCACAGGCCACCTGTACTTCTGGCCAACTGGCTACACATTGGGAGATTCCACTATCATTTCAGATTCGATGGTTCACTCGAATGACTCACAGGACTCAGGCTCATCATGAGTCACCTCATTAGTATAAATTTAAGTGTGGCCCAGTGTTCCATTGTGAATAACAAAAAAACACCCTGATCGCTTGGAAATTTAGATGCTATCTCCCAGGAAACAGGAACAGAGACCAAACATATTATGCAACAGTACTTAAGAAATATTTGTGGCCCATCAGATGTGTTGAACTAAGCAAGAAATGCATTAAACTCGTTTTAATTAACATTTAGTATTCACAGTCAACTCTGGAAAACTTGAAAGAGAGATCAAGGCATAAACCTCCACCTGTTTTAGTCATAGATTTCTTGACACCTACATTCCTGAAAAGCTGTCTTCCAAAGGTAACAGAGTTAAAGCCATGTTGTTAATAATGGCATAACTTTATAAATCATTTGTTAGGACATATCATTGACTTTTGAAGTGGAGGACTCTGAAATAAAGTAAGGTTTGGTATTTTACACATAAAATCTGACTTCTTTCTTGCTATACCTTAGAGCAGGGGTGGGGAATGTCTGGCCTGCAGGCCTTATAAAGTCCGTGAAATCATTTGGTCTGTTCCTGCCAAGCAAGGCATTAGGTGTGAGTTAATTAAATGTTTGACCAAATATAGCAGGCTAACTTTTTTTAAACGTGTATTTGTTGATTTTTAGAGAGAAAAGAAAGGAGAAGGATAGAGAGAGGAACATCGATGAGAGAGAAACATCACTGAGCAGCTGCCTCCTGCACGAGCCCACAACCCATGCATGTGCCCTGACTGGGAATCGAACTGGTGACCTCTTGGTTCATGGGTCAGTGCTCAATGAGCAGCAGGCTGATTAAGCTGATAATTTTGTATGGCCCCCAAATGATATCATAAATATCCAGGTGGCCCTTGGCATAAAAAAGGTTCCCCACCCCTGCCTTGAAACTTTATTGTTAAAGAAAATAAGTGAGCAATATCACCAGCTACAAAATATAGCCAGATGGCATCTGTTCATTACGATGATAAATGGTTCTTGGTAGGGGGCTAATGATTTGAGGGTAGTGGGTCCTGCTTGCTGTTTAACATAGCATTTACCATGTCAGGCTTAAGAAGTGAGGGGAAAAGGTAAATGAGGAATTAACCTGCCTCCTGTTTTAACCACCTCACGTGCGGGAATTTTCCTGATCGGGGAGGGAAGCACTTATTTGACATGAGACGTATCATGAGAACTTGTGCCCCAAGCTTCTCTCATTTTGCTGATAGGTATAGAAATTTTGCCTAAAGTTTGGCCATAATCAGAGAATAAAAATAAATCCTAGATTATCAGAGATGCCTGGAGAGATGGATCTTGCACCCAGTGTGATTAATTGATAGAAAGATTGGGGTCCTTTCTGAGAGATAGACAAGTTATAAGAATGCCTATACCATTAGTGATTGAGATTACAAAGTTCAGATGGCCCGTAACATAAATGTTATATTAATGTTCTGTGAAGAACATTAAGAATCAATAAAGAATAGATGTTTTTGCCCTGACCGGTTTGGCTCAGTGGATAGAGCATAGGCCTGCGGACTGAAGAGTCCCAAGTTCGATTCCAGTCAAGGGCCATGTACCTTGGTTGCAGGCACATCCCCAGTAGGGAGTGTGCAGGAGGCAGCTGATCGATGTTTCTCTCTCATTGATGTTTCCAGCCCTCTGTCCCTCTCCCCTCCTCTCTGTTAAAAAAAAAAAACCAATAAAATATATATTTTTTAAAAAAGATGTTTTCAATTCTCCAGTCTGTGGATCTTAACAACCTTATAATGACATGTATCAACCATTACAGTATCAAGAGCATAATTTCATTGCCCTAAAATCCTCTGTGCTCTGCTTATTCATCCCTCTCCCCTGCCCTCCTTCCCTCCCCTCAACCCCTGGCCACTGATCTTCCTATGGTCTCTGTAGTTTTGCCTTTTCCAAGGTGTCAGCTTGAAATCCTACAGTACTTAGCCTTTTAGTTGGTTTCTTTCACATTGTAACTGATGTTGCCTGTGTCTGTGACCCTGAGTGATGCTGAACAGGCTCCGGTTAATGTGGGACAGGCATGAGTGGGGATTGGGAGCCCCGGATTGGGAGGTGAGCTTTGCCTTTCCATTGGAGCACAGTTTTCTCATCTGCAAAGGAAATGTGTTCAGTTGGGTGTTTTATTATCTAAAGCTCCTACTAGCTTTCAGTTCTAATGTAATCGTTTGGTTAGGTGTTTGTTGTTTTTTTTTTTTTGCTGTTTTGTTAAATTATAACTACTAACAGCTACCTTATGTTTAGAAAATAAAATGCTTAGAGAACTTTAACTAGAAGTAAGTATCTAAATGAAAAAAAAAAATAGAAAATTTCCTAAGTTTTAGAATTTTTTATATATTTTTGTGAACTTTAATTTCAGTATCTTTATTGACTTCCCACTATGAGACTTTGAACAATTAAAGTACTGGTTTCAGAAGAGATTTTGGTGAATAAGAATTTTGGTGAATAAGAATCACAGTTGGTTTCTGTTCTGCTTTGGGACTATAAAACTCAGGGCAATTAGAGGGTAGCAGCAGTAGCTGCTCTATCAGTGTGGTTCAGTTTCATAGTGAGCTGCTGGAATGTAAAACAAGCTATTCCTGGCAAGAAGCCACAGCATCCCTGACATTTTAGAGGTAATCCTAAACCTTCTGGTTTTGTGGCCTTTCTCTGGGTGGTAGTAAAGCCCAAGAATACTGTTTAAAGGAAGTCTATGTTATCCTGAAACTGCAAAATCTGGTACAAGCAAACCACCAAGGTCTAAACAAGAGTCTCAATTGAGAATGTGCCCCAACTAAATCCACCCCACAATCTTTGAGATCGTCTGAGCTACTTAGTGCCATTGATTCAACCAAAGTTGACCCACAATTAGCACTTAACTTTTTTTACTTCACTTGTATTAGTTTTAATATATATTTTTAGTGATTTCAGAGAGGGAGGGAGGGAGGGAGGGAGGGAGGGAGGGAGAGAGAGAGAGAGAGAGAGAGAGAGAGAGAGAGAGAGAGAGAGAGAGAGAGAGACATCAATGATAAGAGTCATTCATTGGCTGCCTCCTGCACACTCCACACTGGGGATCAAGCCCACAACCTGGGAATGTGCCCTGACCAGAATCGCATGACCTCCTGCTTCATAGGTCAACGCTCAACCACTGAGCCAGGCCAGCTGGGCTGACTTCACTTTTATACCAATAAGGTTCTTTTAAAACTGTTCTATTATTTTTTAATCCATTTTAATCAATGAGAATTTAACAGCTCCATCATTCAGATGCTGTCTTCTCATACTGTTTGGCATTTATTCCATAGGAAATCACTTTCAGATACTCTTAAGTGCCATTTATAAGAGGCTGTCTGTGGTAGGAAACTACCTTCTTTTCCTGGTTGGTGACACGGGTGATGAGTTGTTCCTGATTGCGTTTACACATAATCTTTTCCTGGTTTCCCATAGGACTAAGAATTGGGACCTCTGTCTGGGATGGGTTAGGGAGTGCTTTCCAAAGCAAAACTTTAAAATGGACATTTTGCCAAACGCTAAGGAGTCATAGGTAGAAAAATATCTGAATTTTTTGGTTTTAGTTTTGGATACAGAATCTCAATTTCTAGCCATGTAAAATTATAATGTAAGACTTGCTCTTCTCTCTAACATTTAATAATAAATCACCTTACTGTCCAGATGCACCCCCTCTGAGCAAAAAGAGAAACTTGAGAGCTTAATTACTGATTTGGCAGGAGGTGAGGAGGGCGTGGAATAATCTACATGTTGATATTAACTGAGTTTTTGCTGTTTTCCTGCTCCATTTTATTAAGATATGGGTGTGGGAGGAAAGCTCTTGAGGAATAATCTCTTAGATATTTTTTAAATGATTATCTGCAGGTTACTTAATATTGAGCCAAATAAAAATAAGCTTCCCAAAGGTCTTTTTTTTTTATTTTTTTGTTAATATTTTCATGCGCTGTCCTCTTTTTCTTAGGCCTTTGAACTGGCCACTGGTGACTATTTGTTTGAACCTCATTCAGGGGAGGAGTACACTCGAGATGAAGGTGAGTCCCCTTAACTGATTATTTGTGTGTGGTAGTTACACTTTCCACATGTGGCTGACATCATTTATTAGTACTGAAGAGCCTTGGTCTTTTTAGTGTGCTAAAAATATATAAATTTCAGGAAATATAGAAATATGTTTTATATTAGGTATTAGATAATGCTAGATATTTTGTAATAAATATTAAATAACTCTAGATGGGGATTAAAGGAGGCCAATTGGTTAAATTAAAATTTGTGTTCTTTTAAAACATCTAGTTATCTTTCTTTCTATATAAACCAGTGGTGATTCATTCTTTACTCAGTTTGAATCTACTTGTTGATGAACTTGATGCTCAGTTATACCTTCAACTTTATCTGCAATAATTTTAATATACAAACATACTGTGATTGAATGCAGAGAAGAAATGGGAGAGTGAGAAAGAGAGAAACATCTATGTGAAAGAAAAACACGGATCAGTTGCCTCCCGTATGCACACCCCACGACCGAGGTGTGTGTCCTGACCGGGAATCGAATCTGCAACCTTCAGGTACATGGCACAACAGTCCGATCAACTGAGCCGCCCGGCCAGGGCCAGAGACTTTATTTTGTCTATATAAATTCTGCACCACTTCGCATTCTTTTTTTCCCCTTTATGAAAATTAAAAGCCATTGTTTTTTAATGATACTGATATTTATAATTCCATTTTTAAAAACAAACAAACTGATTTACATTTTGGGAAGAGCCCAAGCTGTCAGTTGCTTCATCTGGGAGACTGTAAAAACATACAACTGAGTGTGTGATTTTTTTTCCTATTATGTTGGCATCCCAATAACTAGAAGAGCTAATAATGTGAGTGAAAAAGTCTTAAATGTTTTATCTTCTTTATTATACAGTTTGTGCAGCTTTGGTTGTAAGGACTAAAGGGATTGCTTTGAGAGCAGTAGCAGCATGCCCTCTCAGTGTGGAAAATAGGTTCCTACTTTCTGTGCTTCCCTCGAGTCTTCAGGAAGTCTGGTCTCACACTCTGTAGAAACAAGAATGCTTCCTCTTTCTCTGGGATATTATGGGCAATGTTAGTAGGGCTTGCTGATATTCCTAACAAGTACTATTTGGAAAATGTTATAGCCAAGTGCTTATTTTAGTGGGTACAGTTTGGATATGTTTTCTATACATAAGCTGTCTGATAAAGTGCTGTAATTACCACCTTTATATACACTTGATTTTTCCCTGTTCTCTGCTTGCTTTTTTTCTGAGTTATACATGTAAAATCGATATGCTGTAATTTACATTGTTTTTCAAATGCCCTACTATATCTGTTTGGAAGGGAAATTAATTTTTTCTCTTTACTTCCATAGACTCCCTATAAATAGTGTGTGGTACAGTGCACATATAGTGGCTAGAATTATAGAGAGTAGGACCTTATGCTACCAAACCTGAAAATTGAAATGTATAAGAAAAGTCTCAAGTAAGGGTCAAGGGAGAACAGTCTGCCCTAGATATTTAGATCCTGACTTTTCCTTCCTAGGCCAGTTAGTACTAACAGTCCTTAGTGAAATCTCAAACTACTACAGTTTGGCCTGTAAGAGAAAGAAAAAGCAAACATTACCCCTGACTACACATGTAATTTGTTAACAAGTCATGGTGGGGCCGGGGGCTAAGTAGCATGTCCTGTTATTGTTAACATTCCATAGCCCTGGCTCTTGGAATAATACTTGATAATCAGATATGTCAATCGAATGATTAGTTGGTAAGCCAGTTAATCCAATGATTGATAGGTTGTTGGAATTAAATGTAAAATAACAATTTCAAGAGAAAAACAATTCCTTGGTATAGGAAAAATAGTAAAAGAACAAATATTTCACTTAGAAGTTTATAATAAGATAAACTCGATGTAGTCTCACAATTAATTTATACAAAGACATTTATTCTCAGGTCCTGCCTAAAATTGGTAGAAATTTCTTGGCCAGCCAAGTTTTTAAAGCCCCTTTAAAAAGGCACTAGTGAGTCCTTTGCATGAGAAACAATTAAGACCTGAAACTTTCATAGGTTCCCAGCTATGTGGCTACCTAGCATATTGTTCCCCTAGAAGATACATTATTTGAAGTTTTTAAGTGATTCTTTTGACACCAGTGATTCTGTAACTACAGGATTAAGTTCATTTATAAAGCTGTTGTGTCCAGGAGCCTTCACTTGAAAGCCTCTTCATAGTTTCTGTCCCCTGCCTATAAATGTGGATGGGGGCTGATCCCAAGCTCACTTCCTGATGACAGACTACAAGCGTCCCTGTCAGCGTCTATAGTCCACATTCATGCTGTGACACTCACTGGGCACCACATGACTTGGATGTTTGGTGGCCTACAGATAGTCAGGTAGCTGTGCTTTAAAATGTTTGTGCTCAGTTTTACTTAACACACACACACATAACCCTGTACTAGACTACAATGCGGGTTTTCATTCACATACTAGCTCTTACTAGCCCTCAGCTTCCAGTGGTCCATTTATTCTCTGTGAGTTTTCATTACTTGTCTTTAAAATGGTGTGTAAGTCTTTGGCCTGTTGTACAGGGTGATTGTGGAAACTCAAGTAATCATGTTAGTGCTTTAATCATCATAAACATTCTTATAAATAAATAACAGTCCTATGATGTTGAAAAGCATATTGGTACATTGTTTTACGTTTCCAAAAAACCCTGTCTGAACTTAAATATATAGACAAAATAGAAATAAAGGTGTAGATAAGCCGCTAAACTCCAGAAAAGGCATGCCAACTACTATCAGGTAACCAACCACCTGAAATAATTCTTGACTTTCCCAGTCTCCTCTTGAGTAGCCTTGGTTTTATTTGTAGTTGCTTTAAACAGCTAGTCCTTGAAAAGCTATTCTTGGAAAAACCTCTTTCACAGCCTGTCCTTGATCCTGTTCTTCTTACCCTTCTATTTTAGACCACATTGCGCACATTATAGAGCTGATAGGCAGAATTCCAAGACGCTTTGCCCTCAGTGGGAAATATTCACAGGACTTCTTCAATCGCAGAGGTAGTATTGTTAACATGAGTTTTCATCTAGGCCCCAGGGATACACCTTCAGGAAGCAGAGCATTCACACCAAGATTGTTTTAACTTTCCGCTCAAGTCCCCCTGGAGTGGGCACCTGATTTTTTATGGTTTTCTGGATTCTCCATTAGATGGATGGAGTCCTCCTCTTCCCATTTAGGACAGGAAGCAAGCCTGAGATGCTTTACGAAGAGGTGTGCATGCTACTCTTTCTGCCAATGTCTAGAACTATATTTGTTACTCCTGTTATGTATGTCTTTTTTTTCCCCCTCTTGAAATGTTTGAAACATACAGATCACATTGCATTGATCATAGAACTTCTGGGGAAGGTGCCTCGCAAGCTCATTGTGGCAGGAAAATATTCCAAGGAGTTTTTCACCAAAAAAGGTAAAAATAAGTGTGTTTATTCCCAGACATTCAGGGGGCAAAAGTGCTTTAAAATTAAGAGGTGAGTACAGCTGGGTACATGTTCCCAGCACCTAGAGAAGGATGGTCCTACTTTGAATGTGAGCTGTTACTTGGCAGAAATGAAATTAGTGTGCTCACGAGCAGAAACTGGAGTCAGACCATGTGGGTTCAAATCCCAGCTGCTCCACTAGTTATGTGGCCATTGACTCAGCCTCCGTTTTCTGATATCTAAGTGTTTAAGTTATTCTGTGTATAATGCCTGGCACATGGTTGGTTACTCGTATACAGCACTTCTAGAAATGAGCCAAGTTTTGCTAGCCTTTGGCCTAACAATTGCCTCTATCAAAGGGCAAGCAAGTATTTTAGCTTAAGCTTAAGTGCAGGACTACTTCTCACTCATCTTGTAGCCCTTTTCACCTATCACAGTCACTTCAACACATCAATCATGTGAATTAACTTTATACTTGGTAGTTTCATAAGTTTGTTATCACTTCTTAGTGAAGGAACAGATAAAACTCTCACTTTAAATTTTTGACTTGATAATGTATATTGGCATATTTAAATATGCATTTCTTCTGCATTTCAAATAAAGTTTAAAAGCTAAAATGTGAAAACCTGACTTAGAAGGGACTAGAAAACCATCTTGCCTTTTTCTCCCTTTTTGCCATTGTTCCTTTTTCCTCACAGCCTCTACACTAGTGCTGAGAACAGTCACTTTCCCAACACTGACAGCAAGCACACTCAGAAACATTCCTTAATGTTTCTCTTTGGGGCAGGAAAATGGTGAAGTGCTTCCTAAGAGTTCCTCCTTGTGTGCAAAGTCAGGGTAGTACGTGCCTCCACAAAGCAAGTGATTGAATCGGCACTGGCTGCCCACATGAGAGGCTTCTGATGAGTGTCGCACGAGAAAACACGTTAAAGCAGCATTTCCCTTAAGCCACTGGCAAATTGACTTATCTTAAATTGAGGTTCCAGAATAGTACCGAGGGTGGCACAGCGTCTCTGAAAGATGTATGGGGTTCATTCAACTCCTTATTTTTTATTTATTTTGTTGTTTTCTTAACTCCTTATTTTTAAAGACTGCCCATTTTTTAAGCAACATTTACTAGATTATCAAGCCAAGGAAAGACAGTACATAGTACATGCAAAGTGTTTTTGGCATATGGCTGTAAACTGCCTTTGAACACCATGTTGAGTACATCTGGGGTATACAGGCATTTAATCTTCATTTCAGTAGACCAGGACTAAAATTCTCGAATGGTGGAACAAACAAGTTTCCTTACATTTTTAGGCCCTTGTGAAAACATGGAGATACTCCTTTCCAGGGACTAGAGTAGAAAAGGGGAGGTGCTTTGTAGATGGAGAGTTAGATTTTGATGGTAAATTTGATTCTTTATAGATTACCTGGATTTGCTACTGGGTCTCCACAATGGAATCATGTCATTTGTCAGTGTTGGTCAGTTTCTTTTGTACTGCTTTTACCATAGGTGACCTGAAACACATCACAAAGCTGAAACCCTGGGGCCTTTTTGAGGTTCTAGTGGAGAAGTATGAGTGGTCTCAGGAAGAGGCAGCTGGCTTCACGGATTTCTTACTGCCCATGTTGGAGCTGATCCCTGAGAAGAGAGCCACTGCCGCTGACTGTCTCCGGCACCCCTGGCTCAACTCCTAAGCCCCAGCCCAGCTCCACAGCAGAGACCACACGCCGCCCCTCCACTTCCTTCCAAGCATTTCCCTCTCCCTTTTCAGGTGAAGCTCTTCCTTCAAGGGTTTCTAGGTTTGGGGTGGCTTTTTATATTATTCCAACATGTTCGTTTGGGTCTGCTCACTTGACCCTGCGGAGATTCCCCCACAGCCATTGGGCATTCTAGGTGAATTTGGCCTTGATTGGGCTTTGCCAAAGACTAACGGACTAAAATGTGCAACAGCCTCTCGCCCTGTGCCCTTGTCTTTCCATTAGGACATCCTTTAAATAATTAGCAGCCTTTTTAAAAAGAGCTATGAATATGTAGGAGCTCATCCTTTTATTCACTGACTCTAAGAGTCAACTTTTCTAGTGCATATCCTCTTGCCAGCATAAGGATGAGAAGGGGGGAAGGGTGGCTCTCTGTACAGCAGAGACATTAAACTTGCTGTATCCAGGCTGCACCATCTTCCTGGATTGTTTCTGTTGTTCTCTATGTTCACATTTTTTCCTGCGACTTTTAAGCTACTGTCTTTTTAAATGCGCTGTATAAACACCAAATTTGGGTACCATTATATCACTGTTCAAAATAATGTCATGTTCTCTTAATAATTCTAAGAGCCTTGCAACTTCAGTCTGATTTTTGATGGAAACAAAAACAACCATTGACTAGTTATTTCTTCAGAACCACAGGTGTCCTGCAAACTGTCCTTTCCTACATGTCTTCTGTTGTCCTAAATGCAGAGTTATTTTGATTGGCTGTTTGTGGGGTCTTGGATAGTTGTTTTTTGTTTTTGTTTTTAATCCCTGGCTGGCACTTGAGTTTATTTCCCATGGCTAAAGAATTCAGGCTGACTCTAGAAAGGAGATCTGGGCTTCAGAGATTTCCCATCTAACAAGAAAATGTCCTAGAGTTCTTAATCCTTTTCCAAATGGTCCCCAAATGTTATTTACAGCATTTTCTTTGCCTTGTCCAAAATTCAGCTTTGGAACAGTTTCCCTCTATGGCTTTGCTTTTCTCATTTTCTCAGAGGCTGCAGGTCTTAAAGGAAATCCCAGGATAAAAGAACTGGGGCGGGGGGTGGAGCGGGGGAGTAGCACTTGTTTCATTATTTTGAGGGTTTGGTGTATGTGTGGTTGGTTTAGGATTAACCATTCTCTGCTGCTATTTCCTTGTATAATGTAAGTTTTTAACTGCAATTTTGAGATGATTGGATGTATTTGAGGTGTTTTCTTTTTCAAATGAGAAAAGGCTTTATGAATTTTATTTTAGTGTGGGTCTCTCTCAGACTTGCCCTACACTGCATATTTCTCGGTTCATATTGAAAAGCAAAAGGGGCATGATAGAGCCCACAGCCGCTTGTTGACGTGGACCAAGAGGGCCTTGGGATCGCAGCACTCTCCGGAAGCTACAGGACTGGTGCACAGAAGCCAAGGAGGTGCAGCGTGAGGCTCTGCTAACAAAGCTCCCGAGGAGACTTGGGTAGCCAGCTTTCTGTTCGGGAATTGGAATATAGATTCTGTTACTTACCAACAACAGCAAAGGAAAAGTAGTGCAATGATGCAATCCAGTTAACACATCACCCTGAATAACTACGGCCAGCCACTCATCGGATCCTTAATTGGTTAGTCCTGAATCAGATAAGTTCCTAGAGAGAGCATCTTTTTTTAATTTTTTAAAATATGCTTTTATTGGTTTCAGAGAGAAATATCAATGATGAGAATCTATTTGGCCGCCTTTTGCATGCCTCCTCCTGGGGACTGAGCCTGGGCATGTGCCCTGGCCAGGAATCAAGCCTCAATCTCTTAGTTTATAAGTTGATGCTAAACCACTGAGCCACACTGGCCAGGCCTTATAGAAAGAATTGTGAGTGAGGCTGCCTATGCATCTATCAGGATAAAGGGAATAGATTGTGTCAAACAAAGGCAGGGAGAGTCCTTGGCACTTCTAACCCACTCGGGGTTCAGCGATACATATACGTCTAAAGCAATAGCAGACTAGAACTGAACTCTACACTGGCAAATCACAACCGTGGATTACAGGAGTTCTGGTTATGGTGTTACGGTGAAATAACCAAAACACATATAGCCCCATTTCAACAGTTGATATGAAAAGAACTTTTAGTAGGAGAACCTGTAACTTCATTTTGGAACTCTTTCTTGTGAAATAAGGACTTCCTCCATCATTTAAGGAGCCAGATGAATTAGAAGCCGTAGAAAGAGGCAGCTGTAGAATTTGATCTTCCAAGTACCCTGTGTACCTTATTGAATTTAATCATAATACGTCAAATTGCCACGGTCTCACAAAAGGATTTCTATGTGCTATCAGTTAAAAATAAAACCCTGAATCCATTTTTACTCTTTTTACTGGATGCATTCTGTTTTCTTTGTAAATGCAATGCAATAAACAGTTTAATAACCCACATGTTTCCAGAAAACGTGTTCATTTACTGCCCAGGTTGGTCTGACCCACACTCCAGAGTGGAGGAAGGAATCAGCTCTGTGTGCTTTTTGCACTTAAATATACAACGAAACTACAGCCTGCAGTCAAGCTATTCTGTGGGGTTTGTAGCTTTGCTTCTGTCTTTAAGTTGGGATTGGGGTGGACTAGCAGTATATTTTGGAAAGTTATAAGAAAATTGTTATTCCTGCACCTGACAGCATTTGTCCCAGAATATTTGTGGTGTGCTTTTTCCTCCAATTGCAATCACCGTGTGCGGGGAATGCTAAAGATTTGTGGGCTCTGGCTGAAGCACTGGCATGGTGAACACACATACACAGATTTTGTGTACTTGTCTGATTCGCTTCTCGTGACAAATTCTTAGAAATGGAATGGCTGGGCCAGAGAGTAAGCACATTTTTAAGGTTTTAATATCATCAAACTCCTGTGGAGAACAGTTGGGCTGCTTCTGCTCTGACCAAGTGTATTTGAATGAGCCTGTTAATAATCTCACTCGTTCTGTTCCTGGTAGCCAGTTCGCCCAAAAAAGGGCATGTCTGAAGTCAGAAACTTCTTTCATGGGTCTTACTGCCCATTTGGAATTTTAGGTTATTTGCCCATGTTACCCAGCTTTCCTTTGGCATGTTTCCTTTCTGGTGACTTGGTTTGGTAAGGACTTAGAAGTGCATTGTTGTACTTTTTCCATCACAGTCTTTTCTAGGTTTTAATTTGCTTTTCATTTTTATTTGTGATATTTTTAGTGTTATTCATAGTAAGTCCTTTCCTATCCCTGAACTACATAAACTGCTCTAGTTAATTTATTTTGTGCCATATTTAAGACATACATAGTGTATTCATATTATAGTGTTGACGATAATGGAACTTGTTTTAAAAACAACCTAAAAATATTAAATCAGGATTCATCAAACCATTATGTTCAGCAGACCACTCTGGGCATTCAATCTAAGCCTTGTGTTAAATATATGGACCTAGAATTCAGAAGTGTGGAAAACGTAAGTACTGCGCTAGGAGAGCTTATAGCTAACTCTCTCAAAGAAACCAGCAAATGGGTGGAGTACAACCCCACTTTAACTTTCCGTCTGCCCCAAGTGTCCACAGAGAAGTAGTTTATAGTTACTCCAGAAAGGGCCAGGTTATAAATCGACTTCCTTACCTCCTATTCTTTTATTTTTGAAGCCTGTGGAGTCTTCCAGTTTGGCCTTCTAAGGAATGTGATTTGCTCTTAGTCTTCTGTGTCACAGAAAATTGCTATTTATTGACAATAGAATCTGAACTTCGCCCACCAATTTCGTGCCTTTGGAGTTACCAAGGCATTGGTAACAGCTCTTTCTGTCTTCAAAACTATATGAAGGTAAAATATAAACATTTATATGAAGGTAATATACAGACCTTGAGGAATTTATATGTTAATCTTCACCTGAGGATATTTTTCCCATTGATTTTTAGAGAAAGTAGGAAGGAAAGGGGGAGAGAGAAACATTGATTGGTTGCCTCCTGCATGCATTCCTGGACTGGAGATTGAACCTGCAACCCTTCAGTGGGTGGGCTGATGCTCTAACCGTTAACAAAACTGCCCAAGGCAGAATTTGTTCTGTGTCACCGAAGTCTTGTTTTTAAAAATTGGGATTAAAAACTAAGTGTAAGATACGCATTTGTCTTTAAGCCTTTGCACGGATATTAATCCACACCAAGTCCTTGTGAAATCAAATATCCCAGTTGAAAAGCCAGAAAAATTTGAGGTCGTGTTAAGTTTTAACTAAGTAATTAAGCAAGTTTACATTAGCACCTAGTTTTGTTACCCACTGCACCAATCCTTATAAAGGGAGGGAGGTTTTTAATATGTAATAAATTTGATTTTATATTCTCCCAAGTTCACTTTTTATCATAATCTCTTTTGTCCTTATTGCAGACCTAGCTTTTGTCCATTTTAACACAATAACAATCCTTGTCCTCCAATTGGCAGAACTGGGCTGTATTACAGAAGGTGCATCAGCCTGCCGATGCTATGTTCTTAGAAGTTGTGCCCCTAAAATACTGCTTTGGTAGTCATGGTTTTACCAAATACAGAGGCATGCTGGGGATTAGTGGATTCTATTCTAAGTCCTCTTGAGGTTAGATAGCAAAAGTGGGGGTGAGGGGCTTTTGGGATCAGGGCCCTTTCATCTTGAGCAACTTCATTACAAAACAAATGTGTATCCGCCAGCAGCATATGAGGTTACTAGAATCTAATCTTAGTTCCACTAAAGCATTCTGGTAAATGCCTATCCCAGCAGGAAACTAAAATACTTAATTATGACACCAAAAAATAATAGGGCAGCTGAAAACCAATTTTAAAGGGCCCCAATGACTCCCCTTCCTGTTATTCACACACTTGGAATCCCCCTTGCCTTGAATGTTGGCTGGACTTTGTGACAGATTAAGGCAAACATGACAGTGTCATTACAAAAGAGCTGTGACTTCTCTCTGCAACTTGCTCGCCTCAGAACCCTTGCTCTGAGTGCTATGTGAATACTGCTGTGGAGAACCCCTCAGTGTAACAGCCTCTGAGAAACAGCACTGCAGACAACCAGAGCTCAGAATCACATCCAGCACCTTCATGCCGCACTGAGAAACCTTGAGCAGAGACACTTGGCTCAGGAACTGAAATGGTTGGTTGGTTGGTTTTTTAGAGAAACGTCGATCAGTTGCCTCCTGCACACACCTCACCTGGGACCAAGCCTACATACAACCTGGGCATGTGCCCTGACCAAGAATCGAACTGGCAACCTCTTGGTGCACAGGACAATACCCAACTAACTGAGCCACACCAGCCAGGGTGAAGCATACTCTAAAGCCATTGAGTTCTGGATAATTTTTTTATGCAGCAAAGGTAATATACAGGGATGTGAGGTAATGAATGCATTTGGGGTATCTTTCCAGTCCACACTTATGGTATAAGTGACCAGTGCTTCCTCAGCCGTATCTGTGAGTCATTGTTGATGAGGCTTGGGCATCACAACTGTCCCTAGCCCCAGCCAAAGCCAGGCAAGCCAGGAGTGAGTGAGCAAGGAGTAAGGCATCATGGTTAGAGGAGTCTAGTTTTATTGGTTTTCTATATACTTTGAAAGATGAGATTGGAGGTGCCTTTTAAGAATGTATTAAAGGTAAAGCCACTTTAGAGAGCTGATCAGCAGTTACTGAGTATCAAAAATTATTACTGATATTGGAGAGGCTGAACTCTTGAGTTTCCCTGAAGATAAAGCTGAAGGGGGGGAACGGTGGGTGGTGACTCATTTGCAGTTGCTTCCCACACTGAAGCTTGCTGTGCCCGGCAGTGAGGTGCCAGCTGTTGAAGGTGCATCTTCAGCCCCCAGAAGCTTCTGTCAATAACCATAGTTGCCATTTCAGTGAGAAATATTTTGAAGGTAGAGAGGCTTTTAGAAATGTTTCTTTTGTATAAAATAAGTGAACAGCCCTGGGCAGTGTGGCTCGGTGGGAGCATTGGCCTATGCACCAAAAGGTCGTGGGTTCAATCCCTGGTAGGGATGCAAGAGGCAGTCAATGTTTCCCTCTCTCTAAAGTCATAAAGAAACTGTTAAAGAAATAAATGAGCAAACATAGATAGGAAACTCACTAAGCTACAGAACTTAAGGAACTTCTTTCATCAGGCTTGCATAAAGTAGGTGTCTGACTCTGAAATAATTTTTTCAGCACTAGAAAATATGAATATGATCTTCCTTAGTTCCCATTCTGAAAGGTCCCATCAGCCCAGTCGGCGTGGCTCAGTAGTTGAGCGTCGACCTATGAGCCAGAAGTCACAGGTCCAATTTCCAGTCAGGGCACATGCCCAAGTTGCAGGCTCAGTCCCCAGTGTGGCACTTGGCAAGAGACAACCAATCAGTGATCCTCATCATTGATGTTCCTATCTCTCCCTCTCCCCCTCTGAAATCAATAAAAATATTTTTTAATAAAATTTTTCATCAGCAACGATAGGGACAGTACTGGGAGGCTATCACCCCTCGCCAGTCTGCGCTGGAGAAAGGTCGCTGCCCTGACTGGGCAGGTGGTCAGAGTGCATCGATGCAAATGTCATGCGCTACAGCCCAGGAGAACGACGCCTGGACCGAGCCAGGACAGGGTCCCCGGCAGCCTGTCGGGGAACAGAGCCCACGCAGGAAACACCTGTTCCTCGGCATCATTCACTGCGGATGATCAACAAGACCGTTTGTCCGCACCACCCCCCAGGCAGGAACCCGCCGGAAGAGCCTATAGTGTTGGCACTGCTCCAGTGAGGAGCCATCCAGCATTCACCATGTAGTGTGCCAGACCCAAAGTGTTTTGCCAGACGTATCATTGGTTATAACAAATTGCTTGGACACAAGTAGGTTTATGAATCTGGGATTCAGTTCTGATTGGGTCAGTGTGGGCTCTGTGAAGAGGTGTGATTTGGGGTTCCGAAGGAAAAAAATCAATTCAGTCTCAAGTTGTTAGGCCCTATGTTCACCCGTCTTTATTAGACTTCCTAATGGACTCAGGTTCCGGAGGCCTCTTCCTCACCCACCTCTTGAGCATCAATAAGGAACAAAATATGAGAAAGAAGATGCAAAGGCGCCTCAAAACTTCAACCTGAGGTGATCCAGCTCAGTCAGCCGCCTGGTGTTCAGACACCCTTGAGAGCCAGGGCAGCATCCCACATGCCCTCCCTGGAGGAGACAGACCTGGAGGCGCCTGGGCATGGACTCACTCGTCCTCTCCTTTCACAGACAGGTCTCAAGAGGGAAAATAATCTGCACATATGAAGGGATCAGAAGAGAACTTGGGGCTTCCATCAGGAGAGAGGGACTGAGTCTAAATATCGGTGTGCTCACTGCAATTCTGCTTCTCTGGAAAGTTCTATAGACAGTGGGCGGCCTGTCTCAGGAGCCCACTAGGTTCTAATCCTGCAGCAAAGGGCTTCGGACAGGATGCAGGCAGGAACAAGTTCACCTCCGAAGAATTCTACTCCAGAAGTTTCCAGTGTCACAGAAATAGATGGCCTGTGATCTTTAAAACAACAGAGTTTGAGATAGTGAAATTCGATACTTTCAAAGCCAAGAAAAAGCTCCATAGGTGGTCACATTTTGATTCATTTCTACCCAGGCATGCATCTTCCTCATTAGTGCATGAGAGTATTCAGTGCCCCTCAAGAAAAAAGTCCATGTCCGTTAAAATGTAAATAAAAGGGGAGCAGTCATAGGCAGCTGACTTCAACTCTCATCCCACTTCAGAATCTATGGGAAAGCTATGACGGCAACCCAAAATGGCTGATGACCACGTTCCAGTTCAGCCATTGGCAACTTTTAAAGTCTTTAATAATGAACATTGGGAAAACAAGAAGTTATCTCTAATAGTTTGCTACTCGAAGTGTGATCCCAATTCCCACACCCGTCTCTGGAGAGCTGGTTAGAAGGCAGTGTCCGCGGCCTGATCCCACGGAGTCAGAACCTACCCTTGAACAAGATCCCCAGGTCATTGGGTGCAGATTAAAGTCTAAGAAACATCTAAAGAGGTGCAATACTGATTTTAAATTATTCAAAAAAGTATATGTACGAGGTCACAGATTGGAAGGTAACGTGGAAAAATTAGCGTAGTCTGAAGGGAGATATTCCCTCCCACCCACACAAAGCGCCTGCCCCGCTGCAGGGCAGTCAGGGGCCCCTGCGAGGGAGGTGACACTGTCCTGGGCTTTGCTTTCTCATTCTTTAGAATATCCCTTCATGTCCTTGCTCAGTCACGTTTGGAAACCTAATGGACAGTGAGGATGTGATTGCCGAGCTTTTGTTCAGGCATACATTAACACTAGTTTCCTTTTTGCGTCAGCTATTGGGAAGCATGGGAGTAAATTCATATCAGCACAGCAGTTGTATTCACCTAGCTTCCTCTTTCATTTTCTATCTTATTAGGTTTTTCTAGTAAATGTCTTAAAATCACTTCCAGCCCTAACTGGTTTGGCTCAGTGGATAGAGCATCAGCCTGCAGACTCAAGGGTTCCAGGTTCCATTCCGGTCAAGGGCATGTACCTTGGTTGCGGGCACATCCCCAGTGGGGAGTGTGCAGGAGGCAGCTAATCGATGTTTCTCATCGATGTTTCTAGCTCTTTATCCTTCTCCCTTCCTCTCTGTAAAAAATCAATAGAATTTTTTTTTTTTAATCACTTCCAGTTTCTTAAAGTCAGAGTCCACATTACAGTCATGACTTCTGAAAAGGCATTCTTGTCTGCCACGCTCCACAAAAAGATGAGTTTATGAAACTGCCTATTTTGAATTCTCTCCCTGTTCTTTTTCTACTTCTCAAAACAAAAGCAAAACTGAAAGGCTGCTGTTTACCCCCCAGTGAAGGGCTCAGATACCAGCCAAGTCCTACCTGGGTGCTCCCCAGGCCACCTCGCAGCCCCCTCATTCCGGCTGAGGATTCATTGAGGAGGCAGAAGCCACAGCCCATCCAAGTCCCACAGACGGCCTTGCTGTGGAATACTCACCGCCCTTCAGCTGCTTCAGACTTCCTCTGCAAGGAGAAAGAGAAAACGGTGCTTGCTTACAACCAACCCTTGTTTTGGGGATAATTTCCCATCAAATTCCTCATTCATTCTCAAGAAAGCCTTGCATTTCTGTTCATAACATTTATCAGCTTGTAATTCCATATTGCTAGATGGTCTCCATCGTCAGACTTCTCCCCTCACCACTGCACCCCCAGGGCCTACAGGTGTCTGCGCAACTGAGCACAGGAGCCCTTAATGGTTGGGCAAATGGATGATATGAAACGTGGGGTTACCAGAAAGAAAGGGGAAGAGAACTAATATCGATTAATCAGCTATAATGTGCAAGCAGTTTTATATGCACTGTCTAAACCTGAGCACAGTCCTTCAAACATAAATTTTACTCATTTAAAGTGTAAAACTTGGTGGTTTTAAGGATATTCACCAGGTTGTGCAACCATCACTAATGCGCTAATTCTAGAATATTCTCATCCAAGAAACTCTGTGCCCATTAGCTATCACTCCCAACTTCCCCCTCTTCCTAACCCTAGGCAACTACTAAAATCTACTTTCTGCCTCTATGGGTTTACCTATTCTGAACATTTTTTTTATAAATGGGGTCATGTAATATATGGTCTTATGTGTCTGGTTTCTTTTAATTAATAAGATAGATAGATAGATAGATAGATAGATAGATAGATAGATAGATAGGTTTCAGAGAGAAAGGGAGAGAGAGAGAAACATCAATGATGAGAGAGAATCATTGATCAGCTGCCTCCTGCACACCCCACCCTGGGGATCAAGCCCACAACTCTGGCATGGGCCCTGAAAAAGAATGAACCATAGCCTCTTGGTTCCTAGGTTGACGCTCAACCACTGAACCACACCAGTCAGGTTAATGTTATTTTTTCAAGATTCACATGGTAGCAGTTTTCAGTGTTTCGTTCCTTTTTGTGACTGAATAATATTCCATTGTATGGATATATACATATTGTTCACCCATTCATCAGTTAATGCACATTTGGATTGTCTCCACTTTTTTACTATTATGGACACTCATGCACAAGTTTTTATGTGAACATATGTTTTCAGTTTTCTTGCATATACACCTAGGAGTGGAATTGCTGAGTCACATGGTAAGTATGTTTAACTGTTTGAGGAACTGCCATTCTGTTTCCCACAGCAACTGCAAAATTTTACATTTTCACCAGCAGTGTATGAGGGTTCCAAGGTCTCACATGCTCACCAGCATTTGTTCATCTTTTTGATTGGAGTCATCCTGGTAGGTGTGAAATGACATCTCATTGTGCTTTTGAATTGCATTTTCCTACTGACTAATGATGTTGAGTATCTCCATGTGTTTATGGCCATTTGTATATCTTCTTCGGAGAAATGTCTATTCAAATCCTTTGCCCATTTTAAAAATTGGGTTATTTGACCCCAGCTGGTTTTGCTCAGTGGATAGAGCAACAGCCTGCGGGTTGAAGGTCCTTGGGTTCAATTCCAGTCAAGTTGCGGGCTTGATCCCCAGTAGGGGGCATGCAGGAGGCAGTCAATCAATGATTCTTTCTCATTATTGATGTTTCTAACTCTCCCTCTCCCTTCTTCTCTGAAATAAATAAAAATCTATTTTTAAAAGATAAAAATAAATAAAAATTGGGTTATTTGTATTCTTATTGTTGAGTTGTAACAGTTCTTAACATATTCTGGATACTAGAATTATAATTATGATTTGCAAATATTTTCTCCCAATATGTGAGTTGTCTTCACTATCTTGATGGTGTCCTTTAAAGCACAGAAGTTTTCAATCCTGATAAAATCTAATTTGTCTATTGGGGGAGGGGGCGTTGGTGGCTAGTATATTAGGTGTCATATCTAAGAAACCATTGCCTAATCCAAGGTCATAAAGATTGACACCTGTATTTTCTTCTGAGAGTTTTATATCTTACAATTAGGTCTTTGATTCATTTTGAATTAATTTTTATATATGATGTAAGGTGATGGTCCAACTTAATTTTTTTTTTTTTTTGCATGTAGATATCTGGTTGTTCCAGCACCATTTATTGAAAGACTGTTATTTCACCCATTTAATGGTGTTGGCATCCTTGTTGAAAAATCAGTCAGCCCTAGATGTTTGGGCTTATTTCTGGTCTCAGTTTAATTCCATTGATCTGTATGTCTATTCTTAGGCAGGTACTACACCATCTTGATTTCTATAGCTTTTTTAGTAAGTGGTGAAATTAAGATATGTCACCCTCTGACTTTGTTCCTAAAGGTGGTTTTGGCTATTCTTGGTCCTTTACATTTCCATATGAATTTTAAGATCAGCTTGTCAATTTCTGCAAAAAGCCAGCTGGGACCTAACCGGTTTGGTTCAGTGGATAGAGCGTCGGCCTGCGGACTGAAGGGTCCCAGGTTCGATTCCGCTCAAGGGCATATACCTTGGTTGCGAGCACATTCCCAGTAGGGGGTGTGCAGGAGGCAGCTGATCGATGTTTCTCTCTCATTGGTGTTTTTAACTCTCTATCCCCTCCCTTCCTCTCTGTAAAAAAAATGAATAAAATATTTTTATTTTTTTTAAACTTGCTGGGATTTGTATAGTGATCACATCTAATCTGTAGATTAGTTCGGGTAATATTGCCAGCTTAACAATATTAAGTCTTCTGATCCATGAACATGGATGTTTTTATTTATTTACACCTTTTTTTTCAACAATGTTTAAATTTTTTCATGTTTACACTTTGCACTTTTGTTAAATTTTCCTATTTTTATGCTATTATAAGTGAAATTGTTTTCTTAATTTCATTTTCAAATTGTTCATTTTGATTGTATAAAAATCCAATAGATTTTTGTACATTGCTCTTATATCCTGCAATCTTGCTGAAGTTGCGTATTAGCTGTAATAGTTTTTTAGTGGATTATTTAGGATTTTCTATACACAAAATTATGTCATCTGTTAAAAAGTTATTTTTACTTCTTCCTCTCCAAATTCAAGTTCTCTTGTTTCTTTTTCTTGACTAATTACACTGGTTGTAAACTCCAGTACAATCACAAGAGCAGATATTTTTATTTTGTACCTGAGCACAAGTAGGTTACTTAACCCATGGAAATGAGGCTCAGATAAAGAAATTGAGACTCAGAGAAGTTAAGTAACCTTTACAAAGTCACACAGCTAATTAACAATGGGGCCAAGCCCTAACCGGTTTGGCTCAGTGGATAGAGCGTCGGCCTGCGGACTGAAAGTTCCCAGGTTCGATTCCAGTGAAGGGCATGTACCTTGGTTGTGGGCACATCCCCAGTGGGGGGTGTGCAGGAGGCAGCTGATCGATATTTCTCTCTCATTGGTGTTTCTAACTCTATCCCTCTCCCTTCCTCTCTGTAAAAAAATCAATAAAATTAAAAAAAAACTGGTTTAAAAAAAAAAAAAAAACAATGGGGCCAAAACTTTAAACCCAGGTCTGACTCGAAAGCCCATACTCACTTACTTTGCTTCCCTAACCTCTAAAGAGTAGATTAGCAACTGTATATGGTGCAAGTCTTCATTTCTGTTTTCATTGTTTCATTTATGCCACACGATAATGGAGGTAGCAGAGCGGTGGTTCAGGACCCCCTTTTTACTGGAAAGGACACTGTGGTAATATGGCTCGGAAGAACTGGGATTCAAACTGCTCTCCTGACCCAATGTCATGCTTTGTCAGCAGCAATAACGACTTCGCTGAGTAGTTAGATGAATGTGGGCGTTTTCTAACAGGTACTAGACAAAAAGAATCAATCCTATATGATAGTGAGGAGACTGAAGTATGCAGGGAAGAAAATCTGAGAAAATGGAAGACAAGATTCATGGGAGGAATGAGGAAACGGTGAACTGATATTTTAATTAATTAGATGAATTAGTTATAAAGAAAGTATCAGAGGGCCCTAGCCAGTTTGGCTCAATGGACAGAGCATCAACCTGTGGACTGAAGGGTCCTGGGTTCGATTCCGGTCAAGGGCACCGCCCGAGCTGTGGACTCAATCCCCAGTGAGGGGCGTGCAGGAGGCAGCCAATCAATGATTCTCATCATTGATATTTCTATCTCCCTCTCCCTCTAAAATCAATCAAAAATATTTTTTTAAAAGTTGTCAAAGGAACAAAACTATCTCTTTATAAGAAAGCACTTTAAGGAGGAATTCTGTGACTAAAATTTCTTTCTAGTTCAGAGATTTCTCCTGAGAAAGAAAGAACACAATGAGCCCTGGCTGATGTGGCTCCATTCCTTGAGCATCGTCCATGCACCAAAGGGTTGCCAGTTGGATTCCAGGTCAGGGCGCATGCCCACGTTCTGGATTGGTCCCCAGTAGGGTGGGTACAGATGGAAACCGATCAATGTTTCTCTCCTCTCTCCCTTTTTCTCTAAAAACCAGTGAAAAACATTTTAAAGAAAAAACATAGATGAGTGATATAAAAATGCTCTGTGCCTGTGTCCAGACTGATGGCCCTTGAAGCTGAGAGCTAGGCAGCCTGCCTCCAGCAGCTCCGGCTGAGGCCTCCCAGGAAGGACCCTCGATGCAGAAAACTGTAGATTGCTGGGATCCCCACCCCCAGCCTTTCCTCACGGGGCTGCTGTGAAGATTAAATAAAATGGCCTCTAAGAGCCTTGCATCACTCCTGCACACAGAGGAGGCTCAGTAAATGCTGCTTCCATTTCCCTTCCCTTTACGGGGTCTGCAAGGGACCCAGGCCCTAAGCATCACAGGACCCATTCTCTCCCCCTTGGTCCAGCTCTTTCTAGTAATTTGGTTTCCATCTGTAACCACATGACTTAGGTTTGTGAGTCTCTCGAAGGGTGAGGTGTTTCCAATCACTTCCCTCCAGAGAAGTGGGCCCTGGACTGAGCCAGAGAAGACCGAGTTCTGTGCCCCTCTCGGCTTCCTCCTCTGAACTTCCAGGTGGTCTCCCTGGAGGGCTTCAGTCCTTCACCTGGGAAGGGTGTTTGGTCACAGGAGGAGGGAGTTTGCGTCTTCTGGTTCAGGTCAGTGGGTGATACGAGGACAGCTATGGGGAAGGAGACTAGAGTGGTCTCCGAGGTAGGACAGGTCCTGGGTAGTGGCCACCTGCTGGGAGGAGGCGCTTCAGGACTCACAGCATGTGAGACAGCCTTGCTCTGGGACGAGGTGAAGTGTACGTGCTGGAAGAGTCAGCCCCTTGAGACAGTGGAAGGGAGGCCAGTGGGAAGCAGTCGCCTGCCTCCAGGGTTGCTTCAACTGCCTTCTGTGATTGAGGGGTAGGATGTGGATGAGAGGAAACAAATAGGATGGGCATATAGAGACCCCCCAGGCTACCTGGAGAGCTCCGGCTCCCCCATCTGCACTCCAGGGCTGCTTTCTAGGGGAGGCAGGCGGGACTCCCTGGGAACGCAGGGAGCACCCTTTTACATGGGACAGCCTCTGCCCCACAGCACTGCCACCCCTTCATGACCTACTGATTGCAGCCCTCCACTGGCCTTTGCCTCTGAGACAAGGGCTGTGTCCCCACCTCTGGGCCAGGGCCCAGCCCGGGTGACTGGCTGGGAGGAAGCCCCACCTCCCTGGGGAGCGGTTACCTTGTCCATCGGCCGTGTAGTCATCGGGGAGCAGCTTGTCCTGCCGGTAGCCCAGCACGAAGGCCAGGAAGGACAGGATGAGGGCATCTCCGATGCTGAGGATGGCCAGCATGAAGGCCCAGCGGATGGTGCAGTGGCCCAGCGTGTACTTGCCCGTCTGCTCCCCGCACATGCGCCGCACCTCACTGGAGTCCCAGCCGTCGGGGTAGACCAGGCAGCCAATCATCAGGCCTGTGGCTGAGGGGCAGAGGGCGGGGGTGTGGGCTGGGTGTGCTTGGCCCGCACCAGCCTCGCACTGCTGTCATCTTGCCGCCTCCCTTCTCCTTGTGCTAACAGCTTTGAGAGGCACCCGGGCAGCTCCCGCCATCCTTGTAGGACACTGGGCAGCTCGTACGGGAGCCTCAGGAGCGGCAGGGAGCGGCTCCGAGCCCAGGGCGGGTACCGCACAGGACAAGAGGTCCCAGGCCCTCGGCTGGCTCACCCGGCCTCGCAGCCCAGAGAATTCACCACTCCTAAGAGGTACCTTTGTTCACATTTCAGCATCTTTGAAACGCGAGGTGAGAAAGGTCAGGCCATCACTTACAAGAAGTGTTTTCCCTTCACAGCAGGGAGGGTAGAAGTGTGTCCTACCCAGGGATCTTAGATTCACTGAATACAGAAGGCCAGCCCGGCTCTGCCTGCTTCCTTCCTGAACCTTCTGTTCAAGCATCAGGTCACCTCACCCTCCAGGCAGCACCGTGCAGCTGCTCACACTTCCTGAATGTGAGAATCGCCTAGAATATCCATTTCAAGAGCGGGTCCCAGGTCAGGCTGGGCTCGGCACCCCTGCTTTGAAAGCATCCTCCAGGCGGGTGGCTGTCTGGATAGGAACAGCTCACCGCTGGCCCAGTTCTGCGCTAGCCAGCTGTGTGACTCCAGCGAGCTATTTACGCTTTTTGCCTCAGTTTCCTCATTTGTAAAATGGGGCTGATAACAATAGCCAACTGTTTGGCTTGCAGTGAGAGTGCAATGAGTTAGGACTGGAAAGGCTCAGAACAGGGCCGCACATACTTGGCACCGAGTGTTTCTACTGTTATCCCATCTGTGACAGTGTTCACAGCCCAAGAGCCCATGCTCCCCGCCTGTCCCCGCTTCACCGTGCCTCCCCACACTGCACAGACAGGTGACACAATCCTGGGATGTGACAGGGGTGACCCCGAGCAAGGCCGCCATGCTGGCCAGGGGGTTTTTCCGACCCGGCCCCGCTCCACAGGCCTGAGGCTCTCTGGTCTCAAGGCTGTTCCTACCCCGGCGCCCCTCACAAAGCACCTCACAGGACCCGCCGTCACATAACGTGGCTCAGCTAGCTCCACAAGGAAGGCAGGGGGGTCAAACGAGTGCACAGGAACGTGTACAATCAGGGTCCACCTCCCCCCCCCCAAGTCCATCTGCCTTCCTTTGATTTGTTTATAGGAGGAAGTCATATATGTACTTCTTTTCTGGATTACAAAATACTTCATCTTGCATGTTTCTCTTGACCTGAAAATAGTTCCGTGAAGAAGGCTCTATAGTAATGTCCCATTTCTGAGGTTAGAAAACTGAGGTCTCGGAGAAGCCAAGTGACTTGCCGGGTCATCCAGCTACAGCAGAGCCAACACCTGAACGCGTGGCTCCTGGCGCTCTCGACTTCAGCATTCATTCCCTCTACTCCCAGGTTGTGACATCTCCAGAGAGCTGAATGTGTTCAGTGGTGACATTTCAGACTTAGCAACAAACTGAGAAGTGTTTCAGGAAGATATTTAGGGTTGGGGAGCCCTCCCAGAGCTCTTCGGTAAAACTTGTGGGCTCCCCCTGTTGGTATGAGATCAGCCTGGTATGTGCTTTTCTAGGCCAGAACATGTAACAGTGTGGGGGAGACCTTCCGGAGCCCCCTCTCCTCCTCCAGTGACAGGTGATGCTCCATCAGCCTGGCTTCCAGAGAACACAGGGAGGGCAGAACCCCACCCGACCCTCAGTGAGCGTGAGCCATGTGGTGCATCCTCCCGACCCTGCAAGCGCCGTGCAGAGGGTTCTGTTGTTCCATCATACAGGTGAGGTCACCAAGATACAGAGACAAGCAGCTGGCCCTGCCGCGATGCCAGGAGCTGGGATCACACAGCCCACAACCGGCATCCGAGCTCCTTTAACCTTGTGAAGGTTTCCCCTTCTCCTGTTCCCTTCCTTGGTCCCAGGCTTCTTGGCAAGGTCAGGCTAACCAGTTACGGCCTCGTCAAATAGATGCATCTCCCAGCTGCAGGCTGTGGGACACCCCCCCCCCATCCCTCCCTCAGCTCATCTTCCCTCCTAGGCACTGAGGAAGGGAACATGACACCTCCTCTGCTCTCCCCCAGCATAAATGTTTCAGGGGACGGCACCCAGATACTCTGCCAACAGTGTCTCCAGTTCCATGACCCAGACTGGCTCAGATGGCCCGATAGTCCCTCCCTCACCCAGGCCCTCCAGCAGGGCCTGTTCAGCAAGTGACACCTGTTGTGGGCGGCTGCGGGAGGAGCCATGCAGAGAATGAGAAGGATGCTTGTCTCTAGCATCTCATAACTCTAATATGCAAGGCAAGCACGTCAAGGTTCATTCTACTCCTCTTTATCACAAAACTGCTAAACCTTCATTCTCGCTTCTTCCTCCCCACCGCCCACCTAGGCTTGCTTCACCGCTGCCCCAGCCTTTCCCTCATCTTATAGAGAGACTACAGAGGAAAGGAAGATCGGGAGGGGGGCAGTCGCAGGGTGGGAGGCAGCTCTGAAGCCCGGTGAAAGGCCTGGGCACAAGATCTGAAGCCAAAGGCTGTCCCTCACCGCCTGTGTGCTCAAAGGCAAGTTGCCCGCAGGAGCCTTGTCTATAAAACGGAAGGAATACCCTCCTCATAGCCTCGTGACGAGGGTCCTCCACGTGCTACACGCGAGGGCCCACTGCAAATCATGGTACCGAGGAAATGTGCGACTCTGCCTTAGTTCTCCTAAGCTCTTGGTTGCCAGCTGACCTGCTACAGCTTGGCCAAGTCTTATCGTCTCTCTCAGCCCCGACTCCTCATCTATCGTTGGGGGGCAGAGGGCTGCAGCTCTCTGGGGTCCACTCCAACCCTGACAGGCTTGAGTCTGTGTGTTTAGCTGTCTGGGATGCTGACCCCTGTTTCGTTCCCTCTGTTAAGGATAACACTACTGCTCATTCTAGCCAACATGTCAAAGCAGTTTCACTCTTGTCCACAGTCCCCAGCTGTCCTGGACATCTCCCCAGTACGGACAGGCTGAGTGAAGTCCTTGGGGTGGGGAGGGGCCAAGGGCTGCGGGCAATGTCTGAGGCCATCTTTTCTTGAGCTCTGGGGGAGAGTAGGACCCCCTGGCCCACTGAGTCCTGCCCGAGCTAGGAGCAGGGAAAGGGGGCTTGGAAGGTCTTGCCTCTCTGAGCACCAATAGTCACCTGCCCTACACAGTCTATAAAAGACCCTGGACAGCACCCTCCACACCACACAATGTCACTCCCACTGACCACCTCAAGCATGGAATCCCACAACTAGGGGACAGACTTCCACTCCACAATGGAAGAGAGAACTTACATGCAAGTTTCTACGGGAAAGGTCATGTGCATGTAACATTTTAAATCCAGGGCTGGCCTTGGAGTCTCCCCTGAGAGCAGCTTGGGGTGGGAGGGAAGGAGTGAGGGCAGGGATTTGGGGATCCTTAGAGGAGAAGGAACAAATACACAGAAGTGGGTGATGTGGGCCTTTCGAATGGGCTTGACTGGCATCACTATTTTGCCTTGCAGTTGGGTTGTGTTCCCACATGGCTGACAATGGAAACTCTTTTTCCCTCCCTCCCAGAGCAGCAGCCGTCTCTGGTGTAATGGCCTGGGAGTCAGGACACCTGACTTCTCCCACCAACTAGCTCTGTGCTCCTGGGCAAGTCACTTGCCTTCTCTGGGCCTCAGTTCCTCATCTGCAAGATAAGGCAGTTGAACAATGTGGTCTCCAAGGTCCTTTCCATCTCAGCCAAG
Organism: Murina feae; assembly: GCA_004026665.1. Taxonomy (NCBI): domain Eukaryota; kingdom Metazoa; phylum Chordata; class Mammalia; order Chiroptera; family Vespertilionidae; genus Murina; species Murina feae. The sequence continues at coordinate 47,676 of PVJC01006622.1, forward strand.
CCTCTACTTCCCAGAAGCTTCTATAGAGCATTGAGTAGAGCTGGGCTGAAGGAGGCAAGCCTTGTAGGGGACCCAGAGCCTCCACAGAGGATGGGGCGGTGCAGTTGCACCTGTGGCCTGGGGTGGGCCCCGCCCGCCCGCCCAGGAGCCCTGCTCACCCGCAGCCAGCTGCATCCACGCGCAGATCTTGTAGACGGTGGCCGTGTTGCAGACGAAGAACAGGCTGAAGCAGATGATGGAGCCAATGATGAGGAACATGGCCAAGGCCACAAAGAACATGGCCGTCTTGAAGGCTCTGGAGGGGATGGAGGAGAAGTCCAGGGGGCCGCCCTTGCAGATGAGCTCGGAGGACAGCACGTTGCCCACGCAGTAGGAGAAGAGGCCGAAGTAGCCTGCCAGCGGTGTGTTGACGCTGTCCCCAATCCAGTAGGGCTGGATGAAGAGGGCCATGACCAGCACGGAGAAGCAGATGGTCAGCGTGCCCCACATCACGCCAATCGCCCTGGCGTTGCGCACGTAGTTGGTGTGGTAGATCTTGGCTGCCTCCTGGGCGGGGAGCAACTTCACCATGGCGAGAGCGGGGGGCCGGGCGGGGGGCCCGGGCGTGGGGAGAAGGCTGAGGTCCGGGCTCGAGGTGAGGGCTCCTCCGAGGTGGCGGAGGGAGTTGATCGGACAAGGAGGATGGATGACCTGGGCGCCTCCAGAGCTCGTCCAGGTGCCGGCGTCCGCTGCAGCCGGCCTGCCTCTGGCCTCCTGCCTCCGCCCACGCCCGCGGGGGTCTCGGGCCGCCGGCGCCGCCCTGCCCCTCCCGGTTTTCTGCTCGGGGCTCCGGAGACTCCGCCCCTTGGCCCGGCCCTCCTTCCCCGCCCCCCGGACAGCTCCGCTTCAGCACCGCGGACAGCGCCCGGGTCGGGAGGCGGGGCCCCGAGTGCGGGTGGGGCCGCACCGCCCCGGGTGAGCGCGAGAGCCGCCCACCCGCTCGCCGGGTAAGGAACCGAGGCCCTTCGCTACCCTGCTGAGCGAGGGCGAGAGCTGGGAGGGTGGGGCCGCGGCCGCCACATTCCTCCCGCTCAGTTCCTGCGGCAAAAGCGCTTCCCAGCGCCGCCCGCAGCCCAGCCCACCCTCCCGGCGCCCTGGTCGCATCCCGACCCTCCAGTCCCCGAGGCCAGCAGAGCCTGCTCCGATGTGATCGTCCTGTCTCTGGTTGCTGGTTCCCGCGATTCGACCAGCAGTTACTAAGCCTGTGTTGGAGGGTATCTTCCCTGAGCAAGAACACGGAAATCAAAGGGCAGGGGAGATATTTACCTTATGCATGATAGTTATATGTATTATTAATAAATACATTATATATAATGTATAAAAAACATCGATGAGAGAGAAACATCATCTATTAGCTGCCTCCTGCACGAGTCCACAATCGAACCAGTGACCTCTTGGTTCATGGATGGATGCTCAACCACTGAGCACACCGGCTGGGTTCTCATCGATGTCTCTCTCTCTCCCTCTTCCTTCCCCTCTCTGAAATCAATAAAAACATGTGGGATTTTTTAGCCCTAACTGGTTTGGCTCAGTGGATAGAACTTTCGGACTGAAGGGTCCCAGGTTCAATTTTGCCCAAGGGCACATGCCTGGGTTGCAGGCTCCATCCCCAGTAGGGGGCATGCAGGAGGCAGCCGATCAATGATTCTCTGTCATCATTGATGTTTCTATCTCTTCCTTCTTCTCTGAAATCAATAAAAATATATTAAAAAAAAAAAAAAAAAGATGAGCTTTGGCCCTTGCTGATGTGGATCAGTGAATGGAGCATTGTCCTGTACCCCAAAGGGTGGTAGTTTCAATTCCCTATCAGGGCACATACATGCCTGGGTTGTGAGTTCTTTCTCTCTTTCTCTCAAATAAAAAAAAATTTTTTTTCTCTCTTTAAATCAATCAAAACATATTCTCACATGAGGACTTTTTTTAAATTGGACTTTTGGTTTTTAGACAATCTGGATTTGAATCAGCACTTAGCTAAGGGACCATCCTCAGTTTCGTTATATATAAAATGGGGGTGATAATAGTTTCTATCATACAAATGTCAGGTAAAATAATATGTGTAAACTGCTTAGCCCAGGGCCTCACATACAAAGTGCTCAAAAATGTTGTTATTATTATTTGTATATTATTATCACTACCTCTGTTAACATTTTGGTGTATTTCCCTCCTGCACATACTGCATTACATTGAATGATAATGTATGTACAATTTAGTATCCAATTTTTTCACTTTGCATTACACCATTAATATTTTCTCATATTACTATTTTTTCAGAAGCATTATTTTAATGCTTGTGTAATAATTGTTTAATCATTTCCCCTTTTGGGGGTGTTTTGACGCTTTCTGGTTAAAGTTCACCCCACCACACTGGCTCAGACTCCTAACAAGGTGTCCATGGGGGCAGATGGAGGCAGTGAACAGATCTTCCCACAGGCAGAGGCAGCAGTTGCTATGGCTCCCAACAGTCTCAATAAAATCTGAGCCCCTGGGGTGACATCTATAACTCTCAAAACTCAATAATAAGAAAACAAACAAGCCAATTAAAGATTGGCTAGCAAAAGACTCTCACAAACACTTCCACAGGGAAGATATATGGGTGGCAGTTAACACATGAGGGAATGCTAGCAATCATTAGTTGGCAGGGAAGTGCACGTCAAACCACAGTGACCTGGCACTGCACATCCAGCAGAAAGGCAGAGTTAAACAAATCGCCTGGCAATGCTGAGTCCTGCTGATGGGGACCCATGCTGGTTCAGCCACTTGGAAAACGGGTTGACATCTCTTAAAAATTGCAGCCAGGAGAAACTAAGATGGCGGCATAGGTAAACACCTGAATATGCTGCCTCACGCAACCATTTCAAAACCACAATGAAAAGAAAAAACGGACATCACCCAGAACCACATGAAGGCTGGCTGAGTGAAAATTCTACAACTAGAAAGAGAAAAACACAGAGACTCAGAGGAGGTGTGGAAGTAAAGTGCAAAGGTACGGAGGCGCTTGCAGAGAGGGCTGGCAACTGAGGACATGGTTCTCTTTTTCATTCCAGAGGGAATCACAAGCTCCCGACGGCTCTGAACTCCAATTCCAGGTGAGTTTCTGGGGACCCAGACTCATACGGGGAGAAGCTGGACTGTCTGCCACTGGGAGGAAATCCAGAGCAGCTTTCAAACGGTGTTGTTTGCAGTGAATACCGTGGGACACTGAGACCCGGGTGCCTCTTAGGGCTGGGCTGAGGATCAGCCATAGCTGTTTGCTCCGCCCTATTGATTCCCTGAAACCCCACCCCACCCAAGCTTCATGCAGAGGCTTTTGCATATAAAAGGCTGGGTAGCCTTAGGCAAAGGTTAAATTAGCACCTCCTTAGAGATCCAAGAGCCAGTGTACTCAGTGGTCAGAGTGGGACTAACCAGAATACAACCCCTCAGATACATAAGGGACACACTCAGGAGGCAGACTCAGTGAGCACCAAAGCCCCACTGAAGCAACTCTTGCCTCATAAGGGTGTCTCCAGCACAGAAGTTCTCCCACCATAGACACAGCTGATTCTCATAGCCAAGTGGCTTGGAGATCAATTTCTCCCTGTGATACCAACAACAACTAAGGCTTAGCTACAACAAGACTGTGCAGAAAGCCTACAAAGGGGTGAACCAAGAGTGTCCACCTCAGGTAATTGGGGAAGCTGAGCCACTTGGCCCTATAGGACACCTAGCACAGAAAGCCATTCTATCAATGCAGGGAAGCAGCCAAAATGCGGAGACAAAGAAACAGATCACAAATGACAGAAATGGAGGAAAGCAAACACCTGGATAAAGAGTTCAAGTTATAAGGTTTTTCAAGAATTTTCTAGAGACTGCCGATAAATTTAGTGAGACCCTTGAGGATATGAAAAAGGACCAGCTAGACTGACTGAAATAAAGAATAATATACAGAGGTCCAAAGCAGACTAGAGGATCACAAGAATCAAGTCAAAGATTTGAAATACGAAGAAGCAAAAAACACCCAACCGGAAAAGCAAAAAGAAAAAAGAATCCAAAAATATGAAGATAGTGTAAGGAGCCTCTGGGACAACTTCAAGCGTACCATCATCCGAATTATAGGGGTGCCAGAAGAAGAGAGAGAGCAAGATATTGAAAACATATTTGAAGAAATAATGACAGAAAACTTCCCCTACTTGGTGAAAGAAATAGACTTCCAAGTCCAGGAAGCACAGAGAATCCCAAACAAAAGGAACCAAAGAGGACCACACCAAGACACATCATAATAAAATGCCAAGAGCAAAAGACAAAGAGAGAATCTTAAAAGCAGCAAGAGAAAAATAGTTAGTTACCTACAAGGGAGTACCCATACGACTGTCAACTGATTTCTCAACAGAAACCTTGCAGGCCAGAAGGGAGTGGCAAGAAATATTCAAAGTGATGGATAGCAAGAACCTACAGCCAAGATTACTTTACCCAGCAAAGCTATCATTCAGAATTGAAGGTCAGATAAAGAGCTTTACAGACAAGAAAAAGCTAAAGGAGTTCATCATCACCCAACCAGTATTATATGAAATGCTGAAAGGTATCCTTTGAGAAGAGGAAGAAAAAGAAAAGATAAAAATTATGAACAACAAATACATATCTATCAACAAGTGTATCTAAAAATCAAGTGAATAAAAAATCTGATGAACAGAATAAACTGGTTAATATAATAGAATTAGGGGCATAGAAAGGGAGTGGCCTGACAATTCTTGGGGGGAAAAGGGTGTTGGGGGTGTGGGAAGAGACTGGACAAAAATAGTACACCTATGGATGAGGACAGTGGGGTGGGGGTAAAGGCAGAGGGTGGGGTGGGAACTGGGAGGAGGGGAGCTATGGGGGGGGGGGAGAGGAACCACTGTAATAATCTGAACAATAAAGATTTTTTTTAAAAAGAAGAAAGAAATTGAAGCCAACATTTGCCATGAGACTGGGCCATCTCATTTGTGGGTATTCGTCCCAGAGAAGTGAAAACATGTGTTCACATGAAGACCTGTGCGTGAATGTGCAGCATCTTTGTTCATAACTGTCCCAAACTTTTCAGAAATAGCCCAAATGTCCTTCAGCGGGGGAATGGGTAGGCATGCTGCGGTGCCACTGTGATCACGGGTCCCACAATGTAACGTAAGGATCTACGGACCCTGGGACAAAGTGCGCAGATCTCAGATGCCTGTGCTAAAAGGAGCCAGACCCCCCAACAGTATGTGTGAGTTCATCATATCACATTATTGGAAGGGCAGACCTAGAGGGAAATAAAACAGGTTGGCAGGCTCCAGGACCTGGTGGTAGGGTCCTGTGGTAGGGGCAGTGCCAGGGAATGTTCTGGGGTATGGAAGTGCTCTGTCTATTGGATGTGGTAGTTGCATGGTGTCTGCATTTGTTAAAATTCATAGAACTATAACGACAAAGGGTGACTTTTACTGTGTCAATTATACTTTACTAGGGGCCCGGTGCACAAAAATTTGTGCACTCGGGGTGCAGGGAGTCCCTCAGCCCGGCCTGTGCCCTCTCACAGTCTGAGACCCCTCAGTGGATGTCCTATGATGGCTCCAGTCTGCCAGGTGCCTTCTGTGTGTGTGTGTGTGTGTGTGTGTGTGTGTGTCACCACTGGGGACCTGCCCCCAGCCGCATCTGAGGCTCAGAGCAGTCCTCCTGTGTGTGTCTACCTGCTGGGGACCTACCCCCAGGCACACCGTGGAGGCTTGGAGCAGGCACCCCTTCTATGATGATCTCTCAGACTCTTGCCCTCCCCTGCATGTTGTTCTCTTTTTTGAGCTGTGACCAGGGCTGGGTGCGGCCTGCCTCCCAAGCTTGCCTACTGCCCATCTTCCTCCAGCCACCAGAAAGCAGGGAAAACCCCGCCTCGTGGTCAGGCCAGACTTTTCCTGCTCCCTGATCCCCGGAAGGGGTCTGGAGAGCCGCCAAGCAGGACTCCAGCCCCCAAGAGCTTGCTTTCCCGCTCCCCAGTGGCCCCCAAAGGGCCTGGGGAGCCGCCAAGCAGGCCACTGACTTTTTCCCACTCAGCGGTCCCCCTGCTGCCTTCCTTTCCCACTTCCCGGAGCCGCCAAGGGGTCTGGGGAGCTGCCAAGCAGGCCCCTGGCTCCTGCAGCCTTGCTTTCCCGCTCCCCGGTGCTCCACAAAGGGCCTGGGCAGCTGCCAAGCAGGCTGAGACCGCCCCGCTGCCTCTTTCCCACTCCCCAGCCCGCCACCTTGCTTTCCCACTTCCTGGTGCCCTGCAAGGGACCTGGGAAGCCCACCAACAGGCTGCCGACCCCCTGCCGCCTCCTACCCGCTCCCCGATGCCCCTCCAAGGGCCTGGGAAGCCCACCAAGCAGGCTGCCGACCTGCCGCCTCTTTCCCGCTTCCCGGTGCCCTCCAACCCTGCCGCCTCTTTCCCACTCACGGGTCCTGGGTCCTGCGCTGTCCCGCCCTGCAGCTGTTCTGTGCACTCGGGAGGTCCCTCAGCCCGGCCTGTGCCCTCTCGCAGTCTGGGACCCCTCGGGGGATGCCCACCTGCTGGCGTGCCTGACCAGCCTGGGTGAGGGGCTTTAAAGCTGCC